>OY757549.1:1943868-1968868 GCA_963584105.1 Alviniconcha strummeri
AGACGCAATTGTGCAAATTCTGTCCAAGCTACGATTCGTGTCGTGCATCATCCTAGCGAAGAGATGCATTTGTGATTCTTCCGTGTTAGGTGTGAAGACTTTAAACTCCGTCACCACCCTAGCGAAGTGACGCATCTCTTACAACTGTGATTCTTCCGTGATGGGCGTGAAGACTGAATCATTGCCTTCGCCACCCCACGAGTAGCTTCACCTCCTAAGACTGAATCATCGCCTTCGCCACCCCACGAGTAGCTTCACTTCCTAAGACTGAATCATCGCCTTCGCCACCCCACGAGTAGCTTCACTTCCTAAGACTGAATCATCGCCTTCGCCACCCCACGAGTAGCTTCACCTCCTAAGACTGAATCATCACCTTCGCCACCCCACGAGTAGCTTCACTTCCTAAGACTGAATCATCGCCTTCGCCACCCCACGAGTAGCTTCACTTCCTACGACGTGCACAATGCTACCTACGCAATGGCCTACCTATAGATGGCCTTCGACAAAGGGAGTTAGTTAGTTATTTAGTTTGTCAGTAATTGGATTTTAATGTCCTGTCAACCACACTGGGTCACCTCAGGACAGTCTAACTCAGGTCAGAAGCAAATGCACATTTCAACAAAGGGAAGGGTGTGTGCTTTTTCTTCCTTATGTGAACAAAAATGAAAAAAAGAAAATGAAAAATGAAGAGTGTGAATAAGTCATAGCTTGTGTGTTACCTTCATTTACTAATTTAACAGTGGCGGCAATCATTTTCAGCACTAATTATTGTCATTATTGGATCACAGAAAGTGTCCTTTGTTTTGTTCTGTACAGATGAAGACGGTAGTCCAGTACCCGGAAACACACGCTACGATCACTCCTAGTAGTCTGTTAGACAAACTGCAAGAGTGCTGATCGAGTTGGGCTAGTGTCCATCAGTCCACACTCTTGATCGCTGTCCAGTCGTAAAGAAACTCCACCGAGTCCAGGCCTGTATCCCATACTCTGACCATCCAGGTGAACACGTACCACGGAATCTCTCTTGTCCACTCAAGTTGCACGATCAAGCCACTAGTGTAAACTGTTCGTTTATTAACTTCCACTGAAGTTCTTTAATCACAGTATCTGGCGTTTCCACATTTCTGAAGTTGCATCAAAATGTTGTGTACGTCTTCTTCTTCTTCTTCTTTGTAGCTTGTGGTTTCATCTCTCAAAACAGTTTCACTGAAGAAAATATCCGTTTGCGGAATTGGGAATATTCTGGCATGGAAGTTTTCAAAATAAAATCATACTACAATGAAATTCAGCAAACATTTCGTTTATCAGAACTGTTTGAAATTGTTCAACAATAAGGCTCGCACACGTTAAAGCTCCAAACCTCCCAAGAGGCTGAAGTCGCTGAAAGTACGTTTCGATTTATCATAGGCATATTTAAAAAGCGTTCTTCAAACCACCGAGTCCTGTCCAAAGTGTGCATCAAACGACCCATGCCTCTCGAACAGTCCTGCAAGTGCGGCCAGTTCAATCCGTTATGTACACAGAAGCAGAGCACTTTTCTTTAAACACACGAAACGGATCAGTTCTTTCGGAAAACGGCCAAACAGATCAGTCACTTACGTACACAGTGAAACAGACCAATCCTTGCCACACTCAGTGAAACAGACCAATCCTTGCCGCACTCAGTGAAACAGAGCAATCCTTGCCACACTCGGTGAAACAGAGCAGCTCTGGTGATAGACCCCAAAACATGGCCGTCTTTCGGTAAACAGCGGAACAGATTCATTTTCATAAACACTGAAACACTTACCTTTTTTCAGCGCACAATGAAACATACCAGTCCTTATTATACGCACTACAACTGGTCGGTCATGTCCGTACACGTTGTAACAGATCAGTCGCTTCCATACACAGTGAAACAGATCAGTCCATTCCGTAACATTGAAACAGATCAGTCCTTTTTGTTAACATTTAAACAGATCAGTTGTTCCGGTGCCCGGTGAAGCAGATCAGTCTTTCGATGCACTCTGAAACAGCTCAGTCTTTTCGGTACACAATAAAACAACTCAGCCTGGTCCGTAAACATTGAAACAGATGGGTCCTTTCATTACGCATTTAAACGATGTCTTTTTCCTACATAGTGAAAGAGAGCAATATTTTCTCAAAACGTTGAAACAGATCGTTCCTTTCCCTACACTGTGAAACATTTCAGGCAGTACAATGTGTTCCGTACACACCACAATGCAACCCTTCTTGCACACAAACCGTTCGCTCCTTTTCGCACAAACAAATTCTGTTCCTACCACACATAAATAGTACAGTCATTTCCGTACGCATTAAACTATTCAGTTCTTACAGTCCACAGTGAAACGGTCCAGTCCTTTGTGCACACGGTAAAACATCTTTGTTACACGTGCACACAGACAGCAGAAAAACGTGAGACCTTTCTGCTGACAAGTAGCTCTGTGCTTTCTGCGCACAGTGAAATAGTTCTGTCCGGTTCGTATCTAGTGAAACAGTTCAGTGATTCTATACATAATAAAACAGTTCGGTGCATTTCGTACACAACTATGTTCCTGTTGATTTCGTTCCGTACACCGTTAAACAAGTTAGCCCTGTGTATACACAGTGCAACAGTCCAGTCCTGTTTACACAGTGAAACAATTCAGCTCTGTGTATACACAGTGCAACAGTCCAGTCCTGTTTACACAGTGAAACAATTCAGCTCTGTGTATACACAGTGCAACAGTCCGGTCCTGTTTACACAGTGAAACAATTCAGCTCTGTGTATACACAGTAAAACAATTCAGTGGTGTTTGCACAGTCACAAAATTCAGTTTTGCGTATATACACCGTGAAGCAATTCAGCCCCGTATACAAGGTGAAATAGTTCAGCCATGTGTCTGCACAGTGAAACATTGCAGTCCTGTGTATGCACAGTGAAACAATTTAGCCCCGTGTACGCGGTGAAACAATTCAGCCCTGTGTCTGCACAGTGAAACAGTTCAGTCCTGTGTATATAGACAGTGAAACAATTCAGTCCTGTGTCTGCACAATGAAACAGTTCAGTCATGTGTATATAGACAGTGAAACAATTCAGCCCTGTGTCTGCACAGTGAAACAGTTCAGTCCTGTGTATATAGACACTGAAACAATTCAGTCCTGTGCATACTCAGTGAAACAATTCAGTCCTGTTTACACACAGTGAAACAATTCTCTCCTGTTTACACACGGTGAAACAGTTCAGTCCTGTGTACACACAGTGAAATGTTTCAGTGCTTTCCGTTTGCAGTGGGACACGTATTTCCTTTCCGAACAAAATGAAACAGTTAAGACATTTTCATAAACCGTAAAACGGTTAAGCCCTTTCCACGACAGGTAAAATCTCAGTCCCTTTCACACGAAATAAAACGCTTGACTTCTTCCCGTGCCCCGTGATACAGTTTCAGTCTATTCCAAGCGATCGTTTTCCTTTTCACAGTGAAGCAACCGGGCCCTTAACGTACAAACACTTTTTCGCCTTTTTAGTACACAGTGAAACGCTCGACCCTCAGCACACAGCAAAGCAGCTCAGTCCTTTCCTCACACAGTGAAAACCTGTCGCTGCTGACTGCTGTAGCGAGGCAGGCGCGGACTCAGCCGTTCAGCGCCTCTCGAAGATGAATTCGTTGAAGTGCTGCCACTTGGCCTCCTCTGTGTCGAGACCCGGCTTCACCTCCCCGGCGCTATTCGTGCCCGTGCCGCACGAGCCCACCATGAAGTAGCCCTCCTCCTGCAGCGCGTCGAACGCCTGCTCGAGGAAGGTGTGTTTGAGGAAGAAGCGGCCCGTGTAGCGGTCCGTCTCGCCGCGGTCCGGGTCGCGGCTCTCGTTCAGCATGTCCTTGAAGGCCTCGCGGCACAGCGACACACGTCCGCACACGATGATGCGGCTCAGCTTACGGAACTTCACGTCCGCCAGGCCGTCCCTGCCGAAGGCGAAGGTTCCGCGATAGCCCACGGTGATGTAGCCCGGGGGCTTGCCGGTGACGGGGGGGATGATGGGGGGCGCCAGCTGGGGAAAGAGGCCCGACCCCGCCGCCGAGTTGCCGATGGGCGGGAGGTGGGTGGGCTTAGGCGCCAGGGACAGGCAGCTGATCATGTCCGTCAGCTTGAAGTACTCCGCCTCCTGCTTCAAGCGCTCCCGCTCGTGAAAGTTCTCCGGCAGGACGAGCTTGAGGTTGCGGAGGTAGTCGAGGATGTAGCGGAAGAGCACCCCGTCCCGGTCGATGAAGACCTTGCCCTTGGAGTCTCTGACCAGGCGAGACTTGGACGAGTCCTTGAAGAGCGAGGCGAGGAGAGAGTCCGGCTGTTTGACGAGGGTGTCCAGGCTCGTGGTGTACATCACTCCACCCACGTTCAGCTCTACCGTGTTGCCGCCGTGGTCGATGGAGTTGGCGCTGGCCGACATGGTGAGAGAGAGAGCGGCTGTCTAAACGGGGAAAGGGAACACGTGGACGGCAGAGAGAGAGAGAGTTGGGAGGTCGATAACTAGCTGACAGTTCTTCGGCGTCCCTCGCCTCTGATCCGGTTTACTCTGTCTTTGTCTTGCTCGACGATTCTTCCTCGCTGAACACTCACTCGAACTAAGTCCGTAATGTCACGACAGAAAATTGATATGTGTTGTGTTGTCTCGCACAAAATGGCTGAGAATCAAACTAATGAGAAAAAAACTGCTCTGACTGGAAAGGCTCGTCTCTTGCTGCAGCATTCATATAACGCACATGAGTTTGTGACCAGTCAAAGGTTGACACAGGTCAGCACATTGACTCCACAGCAAATGTTGGCGTTGACCAAACGTTTTGTCCAAGCAACGATCTATTCCGCTCAGCGCAGGGAAGTAATGATCCAACTCCAGTCCACCAACCCGCTTCGCTGCTCGGGGAGACCGGCTCGGTAATCACCGGTGACCTCGCCTTGACGACGAAGCGGAAATGGCCGGTGCAGAGTGCCGTGACTCGGACTCCGTTGAAAGGATGGCGGTCAACGGGCAGTCAGCGCTGACTGATGGCCCCTGTTCTCTATCCGGACACAGCCGGACGATTGACGGACACTCAGGTGGAGAGGGAAGCGGCGGGCGGTTAACGAGCGTGCCTCACGCGCTCAAGTGTGGCTCGGCACGCGCTGCTAATCAAGCTGCACGTGCGACTCGATTGTCCGTGACGCCAACGAGGTCCTACTTCAAAAGTCGTCAGAACAATGCTGCGATGTGCACATCAACTCAGCCAAGCTTCGAATCTGACACTGGCCTCACGAAAAAGAAAAAAAGAAGTGAAATCCTGCCGACAACTACCACCCAGGCTGTTGTTTTCGCTTTGTTTTTCTTTCCCTCTTCTTCTTCCTTCTCTTCTTAGGAGCCTAGGTCTTCGCTGGGCGGAAGAACCTGGTAGAGGACTGAGTGTTTCAGAAAGGGAGTGATCCCCACGGACGATCCGTTGGCCTATCTGTCACAAGACACCGTCATTATCCAGAACCAGGCAGCAAGCAGGGGAACGGGGAGGGAGAAATATACAATGAGCAGATGGAGGCGAACCAGTTTAAAGTTTGCAGCACCGATCGATTCCAGTCTCCGCAGTGGGCCTGGGGGTGGGGAGTGGGAGGGGGGAGCCTGGCGCGATATAATGTGGCGTAAAGTGAGGCCGAGCCAGCCAACACGGCCACACAGCTTGCCAGTTGATTACCTTCTTTCTACTCGATCTCTCGCAGAAATTCCGCTAGAATTCCAGTAGTCAGACTGAGAAAGTGACAAAGAATGTGGGTGTGTATGCGTGTGGGCACGAATATTGGGGCTGACCAATCTCACACCACCACCAGCTGAGCTGACTGATCAGGGACAGTAATTACTGTGAAGGTGCAAGAGGGCGCTCAGTTACTTCTCCGGGTTTGCCTGATCGATCGGCATGCACACTGATACCACGGACTTTGCAGAATGAAGCAAGCGTTTTTCTTACATTCTGCAACACTCGTACAGCTGGTCGTTGCGCAGTAAAACAGGGTGTTCCATTATGATACTAAAAGTCGGCGGATTCCACTCCTAGCCGAGCCCCTAAGCCTGCAGCAATACGAGCTGCTTTAGATGTGGTTGGTCCAGGACAGAAGCAATCGCAGCCAGCACGAAATCAAACGATCATAGGCACAGCGAGCGGGGAAGAGAGAAGCGGCCAACCACCAGATTTATGGCGATGAACACAGACGCGAAATCAATGTAAAATCATCGGCTGCAGCAAATGATGAAAACTGCTCCCAGCAACTGTCAGCTTCCCTTTTCTCGCCGCATTAAAAACTCCGGGCACAGCTGCGTGACTGCGCGACCCGTCAGTCCTGGAGGTACAGGTCCCCTAGTGCCGCCACTCACTGGAGGAGAAGATTCTGGGTACCGGCCCGTCCGACTCACACCGGGGAGAACACAAATTATTCAGTAGCTCCGCATGGCTGCTTCGTTGTCGTGGTGAACGCGATGGTGTAGTTGTTGTCGTGGTGGCGGTGTCGTTGTTGCTTCTTGACGAGGGTGAAATGGTGGTCCCTGGGGTCGGGGTCAGTGACGTTGTCTCGGCGTCAGATCCGGGCTGGCAGGGCAACCTGCTGACAGAGGAAATAAGCTGGAGACTGTAACGATCCGTCATGCTGACAACGTGTCCGTGTACAGCGCGTTAAACCACCTCAGTCGAGTTCAGTCAGGTTGCATTTGCAGTCATAGTTGTTTGTATAAGTTATGTTGTCTAAAAGGTTGACTGGATGGATTTCATATCTACCGTCTACAAAACGTCAGCTGGGGATAAAATAGTCCAGAATTGTAAATTATTGATTTGTTTTGTTTCAACTACCAGTAATTCGCGGTGGCTACAACAGGGCGCATGACAGCATGAATGGAAGACTGCAGTCAGTATTAAGCACAAGACTAGTAAAAGGTATTATCCCGCACCTCCTCCTGTTACTATCAAACTACCTTCCTCAGGTGTCCGAGAACGGTTGACAGGACGTTACAATCCAATTAATGACTAACCATTACCTTCCTGAGGCAACCCTGGCCGGCTGACACGACGATCCAATTGCTGATAATTATCTTTATTTCTGTAGTCTGTTACGATTTCAACTGTTTTGTTTTTGCGGCGTTTTGTCGTAAGTGTACTTTAATTACATGTAGTGTCGTGCTGGAAGACTCAATCTACAATGTTAAATTTCGAAGTTGACGATTAATTTTACAGAATGCAGAATATTTATTCATTATCAGAACTTGCTTTTCAACCGTATACAAAATTACAACGTAATACACACACACACACACACACACACACACACACACACACACACACACACACACACACACACACACACACACACACACACACACACACACACACATCTCTCTCTCTCTCTCTCTCTCTCTCTCTCTCTCTCTCTCTCTCTCTCTCTACACACACACACATACACACACACATACACACACACACACACACACACACACACACACACACACACACACACACACACACACACACACACACACACACACACACACACACACACACACACACATATATATATAGCAAAACAAACTTCACAAACTTACTTTCATGCGAGTCTGTAGAACACCCCTCTCCCCCCTCCCCACCCCCATTGTGTTTTTAATTTGTATATCACTCCACACGGGCAGTTACATACGCAGCACATGTACTCACAACTCTAGCATATTTACACAGATTAGCAGGTATACATGTATACAATACAGTTCATTCAACCACACATATGCTCACTCAGTCATTCCCACATACTAGCAGCCCACTCGGACAACGCTGTGAAGCAAACACATAAATACACTCACAGTAATACGTTTTACTGTTAATTCTACATGGCATAACTAGTATTCTAGTCATAACCCCCGCAGGCCAGTCGTGTCATTTTAGTTTGCGTGCTTGTTATATTGTATAATAATTGCCATCAGGCTGTTTTGCAGTATTAGTAACGACCAGTCACAGTAATGACCAGTCACGTTTTCGGGGCTATACAGTCAAGCAGAACATATGAATACAAAACAAACGGTTCAGTTTAGTGAAGAGTGAGTCTGAGGGCAGAAAATGTGACTAAGCAATTAGCCAAACCAAAGGACAGCGCTGGCATTTTACCGTCCTGGCAAGTTGAGCTGTGCGTAAGGTTTTCATATTCCACCGGCTTCTCATCGACATCCGCTTTATGCAAAGCGCCGGCCCTCGCATTTCGGTCAGGTTATTGGCCAAGAGCCCCGTCCCTACTTCAGCTCACAATCAACTCTCGGAGAAAAAACTCCACTGGGATTTGCTACGTTTGTTTGGAATGCTAATTATGCACAGAGCAAATCGTCTGCGGCTTTAACAGACAGCACGTGTGGGTTTTACTAGGTCAATGGGATACTTCACAGCGTCGGTAAACCTTTAGAGTAGTAGGGGGATATGGAGGATTTTCAGAGCAGTGGGCGTGGGGGGCCAGGGGGAGGGGGACTTTCAGCGGTCTTGGTGAAATGGGGAACAAATATAAACACTAGAAACGGACAATTAAGACACTAGAGTGGAAACAGACAGTGGGAAGACACCTAGAGCGGAAATTTATACTGGGAAGACATCTAGAGTTAGGAAATGGAGATTGCGAAGACACCAAGATCGTGGAAACAGAGTAGAAACCGACAGTGGGAAGACACCCAGAGCTAGGAAACAGAGCTGGAATTAGAAACAATGTGCGTGGAAACAGACACTGGGAATACACCCAGAATGTAGAAACAGAAAGACAATGGGAATTAAGACACCCAGAGCGTGGAAACAGACAGTGGGGATTACCTAGAGCGTGGAGACAGACAGTGGGGATTACCCAGAGCGTGGAAACAGACAGTGGAGATTACCCAGAGTGTGGAAACAGACAGTAGGGATTACCCAGAGCGTCGAAACAGACAGTGGGTATTACCCAGAGCGTGAAAACAGACAGTGGAGATTACCCAGAGCGAAAAACAGACAGTGGGGAATAACCAGAGTGGAAACAGACAGTGGGAAATCACCCAGATCGTAGAAATAGTGGGGATTACCCCAAGAGTAGAAACAGACAGTGGAGATTACCTCAAGTGTGGAAACAGACAGTGGGGATTACCCAGAGCGTGTAACAGTGGAAAGACACCCAGAGTGTGGAAACAGACAGTGGGGATTACCCAGAGCGTGGAAACAGACAGTAGGGATTACCCAGAGCGTGGAAACAGACAGTGGGGATTAATTACCCAGAGCGTGGAAACAGACAGTGGAGATTACCCAGAGCGTGGAAACAGACAGACTGTGGGAAGACACCGAAGGCACAGAGAATGCAATCGGACCAAGAGATTGGAGTGGGGCGAAGACAACAAAGTTTCAGTGTTTAGACATGTAGCCGGCGAGTTTAGTGTATTAATTAATTATTCATGATTTTGGATCAGAAGCTCACAGGAAGTACAGCGGGCGGCTGTACTTATTGCTTTGGCCATGCAGACCTTGCCTTTTCCGCCATCACACCGGCCTCAAAATCGAACAGCACAATAAAGGTTTTCACACATCTTGTTTTTATGTTATTGCCTGTTTGTCCTTTTGTTTCTTTTTGTTGTTGTCGGTCTTGTCATGCAGGCCTTGTGTTTTCCGCCATTACACCTTCCTCAAAAATCGAAGAGCCTAATAAAGGTTTTCACATTTTTCGTTTTCATGTCATTGCCTGTTTGTCCTATTGGTTTCTTTTCGTTGTTGCTGTTGTTTTTGTTCTGGTTTTTACGAGTAGTCTTTAGGTACTGGTCCCATTGCACGAAGAGTTAGCGAGTGCGTGCGTGCGTGCGTGCGTGCGTGCGTGTGTGTGTGTGTGTGTGTGTGTGTGTGTGTGTGTGTGTGTGTGTGTGTGTGTGTGTGTGTGTGTGTGTGTGTGTGTGACCGTGTGTGTGTGTGTGTGTGTGTGTGCGTGTGTGTGTGTGTGTGTGTGTGTGTGTGTGTGTGACCGTGTGTGTGTGTGTGTGTGTGTGTGCGTGTGTGTGTGTGTGTGTGTGTGTGTGTGTGTGTGTGTGTGTGTGTGTGTGTGTGTGTGTGTGTGTGTGTGTGTGTGTGTGTGTGTGTGTGTGTTGTGTCTGTGTGTGTTTTAGCATAATTATATTGTACGCTGTTTTATAAGTAACTGTTTTATAGTATTGCAATATATTAAGTATGTAACGTATTGTTATGCTATGAGATTGCGTGCGCGTAACATGTTAGTCAAGTGTAGTCATGTGTGTACATGTATGTAAATAAGCGCGTTCAGTTCGCTGAGCGGGGAATAGCGATGTGAAAAATTTACATAGTGTCATTGTTATTTAACAAAACAAAGAGCTCCAGACGATACTGGTTAAGCACGCCTCTTACAGCTTAGAATTTAGCACCGGAATTCACTAAGTCTAAGGCCATCTGTAACGATAAATGGCACAGTGGCTGAACACACACGAGCCAAATGAGGCTTCATGTGCGGCGTAAGCGTTCGATTTACGGACATTGGTATAAATAGAGATGAAAATGTGTTTTCTGCTATTTGAATCTGCTGGCAGGAGTGGCAAAGACAGTAACTTCCCTCGTTGTGCGTCTCAGCAGTTTTGGGTTTGAGAAAAAAGACGGGAGAAAGAAATTAAAGCAAACTTTTATTTATACTGGATAAAAAAAAAAATGTTTTACAAAATGGAGGCCTTTGCCGTTAACCGGTGTGGGTGAAGCAGGTCTATTTCAGGTTGTCGAGTGTCGTGGCTTTTGCAACTCTCCGAGAACAACGTACGTCAACTATGCCAGAAGAGACTCCCTTGCTGATTAGAAATTCAAACCCGGACGTAAACGATCGATCTTCCCGCACAAACTCGATTAGTGGTTGGAATAGGGGCGTGTACGAACCGTTCACAACGGGGCTGTCACTTCCCCGCGCATTCCCAACTGTTTCAGTCTCTTTGCCAACACTCGCCTTGCACAGTTGGTAGGTACAGAAGAGAAAATTAGCATCAGTGTACTTGGTTGTAGAATCAATAGTGTCGCAAACTCTTTCTCTCTCTTCCCTACCCCGTCTCTCTCTTTTTCACTTCGTCCGGAAGTTACCCTATGCGGTTCACAGGATGTTAAAATCCAAAATCTCAGTCACGTACACCGCCCGGCTCTACCTCTCCCTCCCTCTCTCTCTCTCTCCTCCACCCTTACTTATTCCTACTCAGCACAAACCAGATCTACGCCTGGAGAAATGTACACGAGACATCATTTCCATCTATATATCCCACGAGGGACTAAGCATAAGATAGGTATCACGCCTAAGCCAGAAAACATAGTCATTTTTTCCCCCCTTCTTCTTCGTTCGCTTATGTAGTGCACATCCGAATATGGAAGCCAGGACACACACACACACACACACACACACACACACACACACACACACACACACACACACACACACACACACACACACACACACGCACGCACGCACGCACGCACGCACGCACGCACACACACACACACACACGCATGCACGCACACACACACGCATACACGCACGCGTACGCACGCCACGCACGCACGCACACACACACGCACGCACGCACGCACGCACGCACACACGCACGCACACGCACACACACGCACACACACACACACACACATATACACGCACACACACAGAGAAAGACAGACAGAGACAGGGAGACAGAGGGACAGACCAACACAGACAGACAGAGACAGGGAGACAGAGGGACAGACCGACAGAGACAGACAGAGACAGGGAGACAAAGGGACACAGGGAGAGATGCGGATTGAGTTGCGATGATGTTTGTTCGTCTTGAGTTGGCCCTGTGTAACTGACAGGACGTTAAAGTCCAATACTAAACTGCTGATCAAAAGCTGTTGCAGAAGTTCAAATATCCAGTAAACGTTAGTCTTGTAGCGGAAACGTACAGAACGACAGAGTAAGTAACTGGATTTCAACGCCTTGTCAACAACACACCTCAGGACAATCAAACTCTGCCATACACAAATGCAATTTAATTTTATTTGTTTACCCTTCATAAGTCACATCCACTAAATCAACCCAATCAGCAGCACAAATAAAGTCCCCATACAATTAAAACATATAACAGGAACATCAAAGAAATATGTTTGATGATTTAGTTCTGTCAACATTCCGTTTCTAAAAACAAAAACAAACAAAAACAAAAAACTGTGACATTGTCGACCATGCTGTCTAATTTATTGATGTCAGATTAAAGAAATAATAATTGGCAAAGGGAATGGCAGAAGCAATACAAAGTTATAAACATTATATAAATGCATAATAGGAATTATTAGTGCCACAAGGAAGCAAGCTGCACATACCACGTACCGACTATAATCTCCTAGCAGCTCAACAGGAGCCATGAGAAAAACACTATATCCTAAGGAAATATCTTGGAGAATTTTCTGGAGAAGAAAGTTAAGTCAGGAGAATGGACCATTAGCGCAAAAAAAGAGAAGAGACTAGCAGATTATTTTTTTAGTGAACTAGGCAGACAAGAGCGACAGAGAAAGAGTCAAACAAACGCTGGAAGCAAGCAGCACAGAAAGTTAATGCCAAATCAATACAGTGTGAAGTTATCGCTAAGTGTTTGCTAACAATTAATGCACCTGGACTAAGACATGGCGCTGACTGCATCCAGTGCATAACGCTAGCAGCTGCGTGCAGAAAGGAAAGACTGCTAATTCAGACGGGCAGAACACCCAGGCTTGGGCTGTGTCACGTCACACTGACATCAGCAAGAACACTCAGGAAATTAAGACTGCTAATTCAGACGGGTTGAACACCCAGGCTTGGGCTGTGTCACAACACACTGACATCAGCAAGAACACCCAGGCTTGGGCTGTGTCACAACACACTGACATCAGCAAGAACATCAAGGCCTGGGCTGTGTCACAACACACTAACATCAGCAAGAACCCCAAGGCCTGGGCTGTGTCACAACACACTGACATCAGCTTGTCACAACACACTGACACCAGCAAGAACGCCAAGGCTTGGGCTGTGTCACAAGACAGTGACACCAGCAAGAACGCCAAGGCTTGGGCTGTGTCACAAGACAGTGTCACAAGACAGTGACACCAACAAGAACGCCAAAGCTACATTAAAGTGTTGTCATGCGCTGCATGGTTATGTTGGGACTACCTTCAGCCACGATAGCTCCTCGCACAGCAGAACCAACCACACAAATGGAGATATATCCTCCGGAGACGGCGTGTTACTGCTCATGTCGCGGGTCCCCCCCCCCCCCCCACCAACTCCATCCCCCCCCCCCCCCCCCACCAAAAAAAAGAAGCAAAAAAAAAAAAAAAAAAAAAGACCCCCCATCCCATACACACACACACACACACACACCCCACCCACCCCCCAAAAAAAGTCACACACGCTATCCTTACATCTTACGGAATGCATTTGTCAAAATGTAATTGCATAAACCGTGTGACCCCAAGAGTGTTCAGCCGGGAATTACTACAAGAACAACAAAGATACGTACAAAAACAAAAGCAGAGAGACAGACAGACAGACAAACAGACAGACACAGAGAGAGACAGAGACTGAGACAGAGAGACAGAGACAGAGCCAGAGACAGAGACAGAGCCAGAGACAGAGAGAAAGAGAGGGTGATGAGTTGATGCTTAATGTCCTCAGATGTCATTTGACATATTAGGGACAAGTTGTGACCAATGCCGAAGCACGGTTCAATAAAATCCACATACGTAAGGTGTATGCGTGTTTAGCTGTAACCTGCCACCTGCACTTTTTGGCAGAATGACCGGGATTTTTTTACGTGCTACTGTGGTAACACGGGGGTGGAACGGATACCGAAATAAGAGTCAGCACAGAAAGTCGACCCTGGAGAAGAAAATTCTCCCGCCGTTCCAGCAGGGATTCGAACCCGCGACCTTTCAATCACGAGTCCGGTGCTCTAACCACTGAGCTATCCCCGCCCCCAAAGAGAGGGCCTACACGTGGAAAGATATATGGCAGCAACCCTGACACACATCAACAGGAGCCGGGCAGTGATTATTACTAGAATCACAGAGCCTGTGTCCTGGACCGAGAACTGTATGGATGGTAACGAGGAGATCAATGACAAAACCACCAAAGCGTGAGAACCTCAACGTACATTGCACAACGGAGCGGTGACCGACTGTCTGTGATTGCGGTCTAGACACTTCATTACGTTGCCTGAGGGGTTGGAATGCTTGAAAGGTTGTTAGCCTTTAATGTTCTCATGTTCTCGCCCGTCTCAGTGTTCTACTGAACACACATTGACACGCATACACACGCGCGCGCGCGCACACACACACACACACACACACACACACACACACACACACACACACACACACACACACACACACACATCACACTAACAGAAACATGAAATGAACGGTGGAACAACAACAAACTCAACATCAAAAGAAGGGTGGTAAAAAAGAAAAAGCCAACATGAAATTAATGGTGAAACAAAAAACTAAACAAAAAATGAAACGAAAAGTGGCACGCACACACACACACACACACACACACACACACACACACACACACACACACACACACACACACACACACACACACACACACACTCAAATGAAGGGTTGGACAACAACAGTAACAACAACAATACCAACATGAAATGAAGGGCAGAACAACAACAGCGACAACAAAACATTAAATGAAAGGTGGAACAACAGGTAAAGCCAGCATGAAGACTGGAACAGCAAAACAAGCCAACATGAAATGAAGGTGGAACACAGGAAAATCCAACATGAAATGCAGGTGTAACACAGGAAAATCCAACATGAAATGAAGGTGTAACACAGGAAAATCCAACATGAAATGAAGGGCGGAGCAACAACAACAGCAAAACCGAACATAAAATAAAAGGTGGAACAACAGGAAAAGCCAACGGGAAATGAAGGGTTGAATAATAAAATAAAAACAAAAATAAAAAATGAAGGGCTGGTTTAAACAAAAATTTATTCGAGACAAAATAAAGACACAAAGAATCATTATGTGCTCATCAACAAGCTATAGCTTATAGGCGATGAGTTCATACAGCTGGAAAAGACACACAATGTATAGCGGACGAACAATTTCACTTCGCTGACAGTAGATGGGACGTAACAAAAAATAACAACAATAAAAACAAAAAAACACACGAGAAAACAAACAAACAAACAAACAACAATAACAAAACACAAAAAAACGAACAGTCACTAAAAAAACAGTCAAAACAAATTGTAGTGGAAAAAACAACAATGTTAGGTAGATAGATAGACTGGCTGGTGGCCTAAATAAATACTAGCGAGAGAGAAATGGAGTGTGGAGACAGAGGGGGGTGGGGAGAGGGAAAGGGAAAGATGGTTTGAAGTCATTTTTTTACAGTAGCGTAATTATTATTTTTTGACAAAGTTCAGAGGTATGAGTAGGCAGTCGGTCATTTGTATAATTACAATATATAATCACATATACAGAAGGAGTTAATGAAGGGTTGAATAACAAAACAAAATACATGAAATGAAGGGATGAATAACAAACAAACAACATGAAATGAAGGGGTGAACAACCGAGTGGAACAACAACAACAACAAAAAACAGCAAAAAATTAAGGGTGGAATACCAGCAATATCAAAAGTAAAGAAAAGGAAAAGAAAAGAGAAAGAAAGAAAAAAAGGAGAAAAAAAGAAGAAAAAGAGCGAGAGAGAGAGAGAGAGAGAGAGAGAGAGAGAGAGAGAGAGAGAGAGAGAGAGAGAGAGAGAGAGCATGAAATGAAGGGTGGAACAACAACAACAACAACAAAACGAATGAAATGAAGGGTGGAACAACAAGAGCAAAACATCCAGCATGAAACGAAGGGTGGAACAACAAGAACTAAATCAACAGGAAATGAAGGGTGGAACAACTACAACAAAATCAATAGGAAATGAAGGGTGGAACAACAACAAAATCAACAGGAAATGAAGGGTGGAAAACAACGACAAAATCAACAGGAAATGAAAGGTGGAACAAGAAGAACAAAATCAACAGGAAATGAAGGGTGGAACAACAACAACAGCAAATCAACAGGAAATGAAAGGTGGCATAAAAAGCCAACATGAAAGAAAAGGTGAAACAACAAAAAACAGAAAGTAATGAAGAGTGGCACAACAAAAAGTAAACATAAAATGAAGGGAACAACTGCACCAACAACAAAAAGCAAATGAAATGAAAGGTGTAACAACAACAATAAAACACGAAATGAAGGGTGGAAAAGCAGGAAAAGCCAACATGAAATGAAGGGCGGAACAACAAAAAGCCCAAACGTGAAATGAAGAGCAGAGCAACAACAACAACAACAAACATCAAATGAAGGGTGGAACAACAGCAATTACAACAACAACAACAAAACCAACATGAAATGAAGGGTGAAACAACAGGAAAAGCCAATATGAAATGAAGGGTGGAACAAAACCAAAACAAACAAACAAAAACAAACTTGAAATGAAGGTTAGAACAAACAAACGAAACACACACACACACACACACACACACACACACACACACACACACACACACACACACACACACACACACACACACACACACACACACACACACACACACACACACACACACACACACACACACACACACACACACACACACACAATGAAATGAAGGGGTAAAAAAAAACCAAAAAAAACCCATGAAATGAAATGAAGGGCGGCACAAAAGAAAAACCCACCATGAATTGAAGAGTGAAAAAAATAGGCTAACGAAGTAAACTGGTGTTTTACACCCAGTCAACCATTACGGTTACATTAGGGAGAGTGAAACAATAACAACAACAAAAAACCAACATGAAGTGAAGGGTGAAACAACAACCACAAAAAAACTAACAGCAAGAAGAATGATTGCTTCAAACCTCGCGCGTTGTCAAGTAGATTGTGGTGTGGGAGAGGGAAGCAGAAGAAGACAAACAGAGATACAGGCAGACGGAAAGACAAACATTTCTTTTTTAAACATCCATCCAAGAGCGAGGAAAACACAGTAAAATTAATGAAACCAGTCAAACTCGACATTTCATGACTATACATTACAAGCAAACACCTGCAGAATGGATGTAGAAAAACGAGTTTGGGGATGAGGCTCTAAAACACGTACATACACGTCCAAATTGGGAGTCTGGCCAAATCCCTTAAGCCACATTACAGGAAGGAAACATCGACCGGGTTTGAAATAATCTGTCCATACCAGAGGTACGGGAAAATTACATCGATTACGTTTTGAAGACGACTCGGATGGGAATGAGATGTTTTATTCAATGCTCCTACTCTCGCTGCCTCCTTAGAGGCGAACCAGGCCGTTGTCCAGACGGGAAATACCGAGTCTTAACTGTCCTTTCTAGGCCTTCATTTCCCCTTTTGTTTCCCTTTCGATACATAGACCAGGTCTGATTTCTTTCCTTTCAAGACGCAAATTGACACGAAAACGAAAAACAAACCAGACAACAACAAAAAAGCACAGCAAAACAAACCAAAACAACAACGCCAACTAAACAACAACAACAACAAAATAAAACTCAAGGAAAAACAACAACAAACAAAACTAAAACAAAAACAAGCGAAAACTGTGCAAACATTTTCATTTGTATTTCTCGTGTAGTTGTTCTATCAATATTCATGAAACAGAAGTACTCCTCCGCTTCAAATCAGACCTCCTGAAGACGCAGCTATATTGGTTCGCTTTGTACCGATGAAGACCAGAAAAGACTGGTTTCTAATTGGCACAATTCATGCCGTCTTAGACAGAGACTGCCAAACACACACACACACACACACACACACACACACACACACACACACACACACACACACACACACACACACACACACACACACACACATACACACACACTAATAATAATAATAATAAATGGCAATGCTCGCAGCCGTGTTTTCGAGACTTTATAAAGTTGATTTAAAAAACAACAGAAAAAACAAAAACAGTAACAACAACAAAAATAAAAACAGCAAACCAGATCATAACCCGACAGAAAAACGACTTTGAGTGTATGCTGTATTCTGTTTCCACCGATAGGACCGGCGACGCCTATTCTCTAAGGCCCACTTGAAGAGGTCTGTGCACGCATGCATCTGATAGAGCGCAGCAGTAGAGAGAGTGTGTAATGAGAACGGAGGTCTCCTCAGAGACGCTCGACACCACTCGCTTTCTTCTTGTTGTTGTTGTGGTTGCAGCGTTCCCCAGCGCACTTCTCAGGGGGTCACCCGGTGTATGTAATTGTACACTGACAATGAAGGCGTTCCAGGGCGTGAAAGGACTGCGTGTGTGACCGTTTTTTATTACGTATCTACGTGGGCCGCTCGCCCCTTTCGGATGGTTTATTTTCATTTCCAGAGGGTGCACGTTTCTATACAAGGAGCTTAATCATCATGAATTGTAAAGTGCCCTGTGCTCCCACCTTGTGCGGTAGATGGGCGCTCTGGAAGTCCTCTGTATTATTATTATTATTATTAGTAGTAGTAGTAGTAGTAGTAGTAGTAGTAAGATAGTTCCACATAACCAGGCAGCGTATGGCAACATGTTAATGTAGTCCCCACAAAACTAGACAGCGCATGACAACATGTTATTATAGTATCTACATAACTAAACAGCACATGACAACATGTTACTGCAGTCTCCACATAAACAGGCAGCGCATGACAACATGTTAATGTAGTCTCCACATAACTAGGCAGCGCATGACAACATGTTAATGAATTCCCCCCATAACTAAACAACGCATGACAACATGTTAATGTAGTCTCCACATAACCAGACAGCGCATGGCAACATGTTAATGTAGTCTCCACATAACTAAACAGCGCATGACAAAATGTTAATGTAGTCTCCACATAACTAAACAGCGAATGACAACATGTTAATGTAGTCTCCACATAACCAGACAGCGCATGGCAACATGTTAATGTAGTCTCCACATAACCAGACAGCGCATGACAACATGTTAATGTAGTCTCCACATAACCAGACAGCGCATGAAAACATGTTAATGTATTCCCAACATAACTAAACAACGCAGGACAACATGTTAATGTAGTCTCCACATAACTAGGCAGCGCATGACAACATGTTAATGTATTCCCCCATAACTAAACAACGCATGACATGTTAATGTAGTCTCCGCATAACTAGGCAGCGCAAGACAAGATGTTAATGTGGTCTCCACATAACCAGACAGCGCATGACAACATGTTAATGTAGTCTCCACATAACTAGGCAGCGCATCACAATATGTTAATGTATTCCCCCCATAACTAAACAACGCATGACAATATGTTAATGTAGTCTCCACATAACTAAACAGCGCATGACAACATGTTAATGTATTCCGTACATAACTAAACAACGCAGGACAACATGTTAATGTAGTCTCCACATAACCAGACAGCGCATGGCAACATGTTAATGTAGTCTTTGTGTGCTTGTTGGTGTCACTGTGTAGTGGGGTGGGGCTTTTTTTTTTAAAGATGTGGCCAGATTTGATAACACAGCAAAGGGGCAGGTTTCGTGTTCTTTTTCTTCTTCTGTTTTTAATTTTTATTTATTTACTTTTTTTTTTTTTTTTTTTTATTAAAGTTAAAGTCTTTCACATAAGTGATATTAGACTGATCTTACAATTGTCATGCTAACAACATGTATCAGCAAGTTGCACCAATAGAAATTTATGAGAGAGAACAAAAAACCAAAAAACGACGACAACCTTATTTTCAGGCACCAAACATCTATATACATTTGTGTCTGTATCCATACTAATAATTAGTTTCACTTGAGCTATATCTCATACTTACAGGAATACATATTCATCCATATACTAACACATGCATACAACCTAAATACAGTATAATCGCACGATGATTATCAAAAGATATTGTATAGAAACTTTCGGTTACTTTCTGACAAATTTAATTTATCTATCAACCAAAACTCAGCCACCCATAAGCATTTACAGGGGTGCGTGTGTGTGTGTGTGTGTGTGTGTGTGTGTGTGTGTGTGTGTGTGTGTGTGTGTGTGTGTGTGTGTGTGTGTGTGTGTGTGTGTGTGTGTGCACCCCTCTGTATATGTCTTTTGTGGACCCATTAGGGGCCGCAACTCTAAGGTCAGGAAGAAGGGGCCGAAAAAGAGAAGCAGCCTTTGGAGAGGGAGTGCTAGTCTGCACGTGCTGACAAAAGAGATGACGAGAATGTAAGGGCTATCAAGAGACACGTCATGCTCCGTTACACCCTAGGGCCCGATTCCAAACACAGGGCAACGTCCTTTCCAGACTGGCTAACTGTGCTGGGGTTTGGTGCTAATGGTGGTGGTGGTGGTGATTGTGTGTGTGTGTGTGTGTGTGTGTGTGTGTGTGTGTGTGTGTGTGTGTGTGTGTGTGTGTGTGTATGTGCGTGTGCGTGGGCATTGGTGTGTGTGTGTGTGTGTACGTATATATATATATATGTGTGTGTGTGTGTGTGTGTGTGTGTGTGTGTGTGTGTGTGTGTGTGTGTGTGTGTCTGTGTGTCTGTGTGTCTGTGTGTCTGTGTGCATGTATAAATGTGCATGTGTTTCAGATAGCAACCTTAGTCTGAAACTTCACATTTTGTGATGTTGTGAAACGTGCTGATCTGCGCAAAAACATTATGTTGGAGAAACGTCACTCGTAAAGGCACAGTTTCTGTATGCATATTATAATGCAATGTTAATTCAGAGAATAAACTTCCTTAATATGCGTGCGTGCGTACGTTCGTGCATACGTGCGTGCGTGCGTGTGAGATGTTTGTTTGTGTGAGTGTGTGTGTGTGTGTGTGTGTGTGTGTGTGTGTGTGTGTGTGTGTGTGTGTGTGTGTGTGTGTGTGTGTCTGTATGCATGTATGTATGTACGTCTGCATGTATGTGCGTGTGTGAGAGTGTGAATGTGTATGTATGTGCGTGTGCGTGGGCATGGGTGTGTACGTATGTGTGTGTGTGTGTGTGTGTGTGTGTGTGTGTGTGTGTGTGTGTGTGTGTGTGTGTGTGTGTGTGTGTGTGTGTGTGTGTGTGCGTGTGTGTGAGTTCTTTTTTTCTTATATTTTTTCTTGCTTTTTCGTTCCTCGTTCATTTTGTACCTGAACTGTTTGTTCCTTCTCTAGTAGAAGAAATGTGTTCCGTAAATTTGCAAGTCGTTTCTCTTGACTCCATTTTAAATCCTTTTTTGTCCAAGACCTGGTCATTTTTGCTTTAGATTGTGTGTTTTGTTGAAACTGTTCTGTTTTGTAAATGTTGTCTGAAAACAGGTAAAATCTGACGATGGAGAACTTTCATTCCCCCATCCACTCATACTTAAGCTGAACTCACGGATTTGTTTGAGGCAAACTGGGCGATCGAGTAAAATGACAGTGAACAGTTTCACTTGGTAAAAGACGAAAAGTGGAACATTAATATTTCGAGAACAACGACAGAGTCATTAATAACGATTTATTTTACCTGGGTTAGGAACTAACCCGAGTTACCTTTATTTTGAGAGAAAGGTACTATTGACCACGTCTGTGCAGAACCTATTAGCTTCGGTTGTAATCTTTGAAGATAAATAGTTTCGACTGAGTTAAGAACTGCCACGGCGCAGCATATTGCGAGAGAAGAAATCATTGATCACGCCAGGAAGATGATTAGTTTCGTTTTGCGCTAAGGGCAAACCAATATAGCAGTTACTTTGAGAGAAGCGCGCTAGTGCCTGCATTACTGAAAAACGATCTTATCTTTACGGGGTCAAAGACGTTCCTTGTTGAAATTTATTTTTAGATAAGAGTGCTATTGACTGTGTTACTGAAAAAAATACAAGTTTTTGCACTGGTTCTATAATCTGTCGGGACAGCACAGGGAAAGGTATTTTCAGAGCAATGTGTTATTGACTGCATGCGTTACAAAGGAATGACTGGTTCTCCCGTGTTTAGCACAGCTTCTTGTCGGGACTGCAACAACACAAACAGCAACAACTGCAGAACAAGAAGAACATTTAGGGCTAACAGTAACCAAGGCAACCACGACAACTGCAATACAAAATTAACTGGTCCACTTGAAAGAAACCCTTTCGGTGAAGCTGGTCTTTGGATGCAGCTTACTAAGCAAGAATTAGCGCACCGCCCGCTTACTAAGCAAGAAGCGCACCACCCGGACTATGGTTGTTGAACATGATTTGTTTCGCTAGGTACTGATGAGCCAGCCATGGTCCTGCGTGCGCCTTGCTTTGTGTGAACGCGGTCATATAGGGTGGCCAGGTCAGCCGAAATAATCGTGTCACTGGCGGCAGACACGAAAGGCTTATTTTGGAAACAGGTTCAATGGCTAGTGTGTGAAATGATTGGTTTTGCCCAAGATCCACGCACGCTCTGGTGCATTTTGAGAGCGGTGCAATATTGACCAAGTCAGCAGAATGATTGGTTTCGCTTGCTCAAGCCACATACAAGCCATCGTGCATTTTTGAGAGCGGAGTAGGCTAATATTGATCAGGCCAATGACATTATTTTTCACTCGAGTTCCATAAAAGCCATAGTGCATTTTACGAGTGGTATAATATTGACCAAGTCCGCGAAACAAATGATCGGCTTCACTCGATCGTACATGTCATGGTGCATTTTCTGAGGCCACCACAGGCTAATATTGACCAGGTCAGTGAAATGATTGACTTTGCTCGAGTTCTATAAGCCTAAAGACCAGGCCAATGAAAGGATTGACTTTGCTAGAGTTCCATAAGCCTAAAGTGCATTTATTTTTTAGAGCAGTATGATATTGACCAGGTCAATGAAATGATTGACTTTGCTCGAGTTCCATAAAAGCCTGAGGTGCATTTATTTCTGAGAGTAGTATAATACTGACCAAGTCATTGAAATTATTGGTTGTTCATAGGCCGGGTACTAGCGAGGTGCAGATCAGACAGCATGTGTGATATTAACCAGTAAGTAAATGGGTTTTAACGCCCTCTCAACCACGTAGCTACTCACACCAGGGAGAGTATAGACCTGATATTACCGAAGTCGGTGACATGATCGGGTTTGCTTCGATCGGAAGCCAGTCGGGTGTAGATCTAAGAACAATCGGTACTGACAATGTCAGCGAAAATGACGACTTGTGCCTGGGTCAAACCAAAGGCATTCCGCATCTCACACGAAGCGGATATGTACAACTGCATCATTGTGTTGGATGACACCCTGCGTCTTCATCAGGAGAACGCTACAACAACAATGCAGAGAAAATAACTACTGCGAGAAATACGGTTGGAAATGAACGGCTCGCCGTAACCACGGGGCGCCTATTTTTGAGTTAGTTAGTAACTGGACTTTGACGTCCTGTTAACCGCCTGCTTTTGAGAATAATGAACTGTTGACAGTCAGTAAAATGAACCGAGTTAGACTACTGTAAAGCTGACTATATCCGTGAACTGATTCCTTTGGTTTCAACTACGGAAGCGAAGCTGGTGCTGCTTTCTGTTACACCAGGTAGCATGCTGACCACGTGACAGCCGGAAAGCATTAGCTTGGCCTGGATTTCATGGACCATCCGCCATTCTGTTTCCCTGGCAGCAGTGCAGCATTCATCACGTCAAGCACGTGATCAGAGAGCACCGCGAAAGCATCGACGCCAGTCAAATGATTAGCTGGTTCGGGTGACGGCACGAGCTACGGTACTGCTTGATTAGAGATAAGTAGTATGGTTTAAGTCAAGGGTGTCAGTTGCAAGCCTGGGATATCGACGAGGAACAGCGAGGCTGCGTTTGGAGCAATGCGGTGCGACCCAGGTCAATAAACTATGCAGAGAACTCTGTATAGTATTGACCCGATCAGTGAACTTATTAGACAACAGTGAACTATTGACCCGATCAGTGAACTTATTAGACAACAGTGAACTATTGACCCGATCAGTGAACTTATTACACAGCAGTGGACTATTGATCCAATAAATGAATTTATTAGACAGCAGTGAAATATTGACCAAGACGGCGAAGAGGCTTAGAATCAGTGTAATATTGACCAAGACAGCGAAAAGGTTTAGAGAGCAGTGTGCTGTTGACCAAGACAGCGAAAAGGTTTAGAGAGCAGTGTGCTGTTGACCAAGACAGCGAAAAGATTTAGAGAGCGGTGTGCTGTTGACCAAGACAGCGAAAAAGTTTAGAGAGCAGTGTCCTGTTGACCAAGACAGCGAAAAGGTTTAGAGAGCAGTGTGCTGTTGACCAAGACACGTAAGACGCTTCGAGAGCAGTGTAATATTGACCAGGACAGTGAAACGATTTAGAGACCAGTATAATGTTGACCAAGACACACACACACACACACACACACACACACACACACACACACACACACACACACACACACACACACACACACACACAAAACGTTTAGAAAGCAGTGTATTGTTGACCAAGACAGAAAAAACGTTTAGAAAGCAGTGTATTGTTGACCAAGACAGCGAATACGCTTCGAGAGCAGTGTAACATCGATCACGACAGCGAAGCGATTTAGAAAGCAGTGTAATGCTGACGAACACAGCAAACAGGTTTAGAGAACAGAGTAATATTGACCCAGTCAGGGACCTTATTACACAGCAGTGTAATATTGATGAAAACAATGAAACGGACTAGAAAAGTGTAATATTGATCAAAACAATGAAAAGATCTAGAGAACAGTGTAATATTGATCAAGACAATGAAAAGGGCTAGAGAACAGTGTAATATTGGCCTAATCAGGGAACGTATTAGACAGCACTATAATATTGACCAAAGCGAGGAAAAGGGCTGGAGAATAGTGTAACATTGATCAAAACAGTGAAAAATGCTAGAGAGAAGTGTAATATATATTGACCTATTCAGGGATCTTATTAGACAGCAGTGTAATATACGTTGGCCAAAACAATGAGAGGGTTAGAGAACACTGTAAGTCTGACCAAGGCAGC
>OY757549.1:1973868-1994314 GCA_963584105.1 Alviniconcha strummeri
GGCACGGAGCTGGGGAGCTTTTTGCTTTCTTAACTATAAAATGTTTAGAAAGAAGAACGAGAGAAGGAGGAGGAAGAAGGAAAGTACGATTCGTGGCCCGACTGGGCAGTGACAAAGCAGTGGAGACTGAGACAGAGAGAGGGACAAAGCGAGAGGGAGGGGGGCAGACAGACAAAATAAGACAGAGACAGAGAGAGGGACAAAGCGAGAGGGAGGGGGGCAGACAGACAAAATAAGACAGAGACAGAGAGAGGGACAAAGCGAGAGGGAGGGGGGCAGACAGACAAAATAAGACAGAGACAGAGAGAGGGACAAAGCGAGAGGGAGGGGGGCAGACAGACAAAATAAGACAGAGACAGAGAGAGGGACAAAGCGAGAGGGAGGGGGGCAGACAGACAAAATAAGACAGAGACAGAGAGAGGGACAAAGCGAGAGGGAGGGGGGCAGACAGACAAAATAAGACAGAGACAGAGAGAGGGACAAAGCGAGAGGGAGGGGGGCAGACAGACAAAATAAGACAGAGACAGAGAGAGGGACAAAGCGAGAGGGAGGGGGGCAGACAGACAAAATAAGACAGAGACAGAGAGACAAATACAGATAGAGAAAGAGACACACACACACACACACACACACACACACACACACACACACACACACACACACACACACACACACACACACACACACACACACACATGGACTGAGACGAGATATAGGGACGGAGACAGAAAAACAGTCGATGAATTCCAACATCCTGTCAAAAGCATGGGGTCACACCTCAGGACGAATCAAATAAAAATAAAATTTAGAAAAAAAAAGCATACTGTCACTGATAGTCAGTTGAGTTTTAACGGCCAGTCAGCCATCAGGGCGAACACTGTCACAAACAATTCAGTTTTAACATCCAGTCAGCCATGATTGAAATTCAGTGCGAATACTGTCAGTGATAGAAATAAGACAGAGGAGAAGTTCGGATAGTGTTGCTGCGCGGAAATAGTGTATTGGAGAGAGAGAACTCGAACTCGAAAACTTTATTTTACAAGGATTGTAGTTTAGGTTCAGTCAAAAACCTGTCTAACAACCAGTCCTTGCTAAGCTGCTGATGAGTAGATACCAAATTACAGGCATTATTTATATACATATAGGCATGAATGAGTGAGTCAAACGTTATACATGAGAATTTCCACACACACATAGCGTATTCACAGCGCCAGATGAACACATGCCGAGAGAGAGAGAGAGAGACAGACAGAGAGACAGAGACAGACAGACAGACATATAGACAGACAGAGACAGAGAGATGGAGACATCGAGACAGACAGACAGACTGAGACACAGACAGACAGAAAGAAACCCATACAATTAGATATACAGAGAGAGACAGAGACGGACAGAGAGAGAGAGAGAGAAGACGAAGAAGAAGACAGACGAAGAAACTGGTTTTTAAAGCCAGAAACAAAACTCGGGGCGAAACAAAAAGGAGGCAGAAGAGGAAGCATAAAACAGTCCGGATTAACAGCATCAACAACAACAACAACAACAACAACAACAACGGGAAAAAGGGGATGGGCTTGATCCAGCCAGTGCCTATCGCCCCCAGCGTCTGATATTAGACTTGCTCCGGTTAAAGAGAAGTTGATGTAGAAACTGCAATCAATCCGATGAACTGTCTGTCCTCGTTGATAACGGCTTGGTTACGTGTAGGCCAAGCGCCTGTCCTTGAAGCCAGTGCCGAGAGGGAATGCAGATAAAGAAACAGCTAGTGCAAAGAGGGAAGGTACATGCAGAAACAGCTAGTGCAAAGAGGGAAGGTACATGCAGAAACAGCTAGTGCAAAGAGGGAAGGTAGATGCAGAAACAGCTAGTGCAGAGAGGGAAGGTAGATGCAGAAACAGCTAGTGCAAAGAGGGAAGGTAGATGCAGAAACAGCTAGTGCAGAGAGGGAAGGTAGATGCAAAAACAGCTAGTGCAAAGAGGGAAGGTAGATGCAGAAACAGCTAGTGCAGAGAAGGAAGGTAGATGCAGAAACAGCTAGTGCAAAGAGGGAAGGTAGATGCAGAAACAGCTAGTGCAAAGAGGGAAGGTAGATGCAGAAACATCTAGTGCAGAGAGGGAAGGTAGATGCAGAAACATCTAGTGCAAAAAGGGAAGGTAGATGCAGAAAAAGAGGGAAACAGATGCAGAAACAGTGTCAAGAGGGAAGGCAGATAAGAACAGCTAGTTAGGGAAACAACTAGTGCAAGAGGGTGGTAAGTAACTGATTGGTGTTTTACGCTCAGTCAACCATTACAGTTATATCAGGGCGAGAGCAAAGAGGGGACTCAGATATTAAAAAAGCGAATGGAAAGAGGAACGGTAAATAAAGAAAAGGCTAGTGGAAAAAGTTACGCTAAATAAAGAAAACGGTAGGAGAAAGAATGAGGGTAGATAAAGATAGTGGAAAAGGGGAGGGTAGACAAAGATAGTGGAAAAGGGGAGGGTAGATAAAGATAGGGGAAAAAGGGAGGGTAGATAAAAATAGTGGAAAAAGGGGGGGTAGATAAAACTAGTGGAAAAGGGGGCGGGGGGGTAGATAAAGATAGAGGAAAAAGGGAGGTTAAATAAAGATAGTGGAAAAGGGGGGTGGGGGTAGATAAAGATAGTGGAGAGAGGGAGGGTAGATAAAGATAGTGAAAAGAGGGAGGGTAAATAAAGATAGTGGAAAGAGGGAGGGTAGAGACAGGTAATGGAAAAAGGAAGAGTAGATAAAGATACTGGAAAGAGGGAGGGTAAATAAAGATAGTGGAGAGAGGGAGCGTACAGAAAGATAGTGGAGAGAGGGAGGGCAGATAAAGATAATAAAAAAGGAACGGTATAAAGATAGCGGAAAGAGGGAGGGTAGATACAGATAGTGAGAAAGGGAGGATATATAAATATAGTGGAAAGAGGGAGAGTAGATAAAGATAATGAAAAAGGAATGCTACATAAAGATAGTGGAAAAGGGGAGGATAGTTGAAGATAGTGAAGAGAGGGAGGGTAAATGAAGATAGTGGAGAGAGGGGGGTAGATAAAGACAGTGCAGAGAGGGAGGGTAGACAAAGACAAAGATAGTGGAAAGAGGGAGGGTAGATAAGGAAATAAACAACAGAGGGGAAAAAGGAGGGTAGATAAAAGCTGGCGCGCTAGGGAGGGCAGAGAAGGACAGTAACGACAGAACGCACCTGGTCCATCATTCTGACGCTAAAGGTTGCGCAACAATCACAGTCACTGTTGGTGCAAGTAATGTCGAAACAGTGGCAATACTGCAGGAAGCGTGCCGCTATCAGGCAATGGAAACAGGGGTGGGGGCAGGGGGCGGGGGTAGTAGTAGAAGTAATTGGATTTTAATGTCCTGTCAACCACACAGGGTCACCTCAGGACAGTCAAACTTAGGTCAGAAGCAAATAAGCATTTCTAAACTCTTCTCACATATTTATCAACCCTCTGTCAAGTCAGTCTACAAAATCAATCACTTCGCTAACATAAAACATACATACACAAACATGAGTCACAAATTTTCGAAGAGTTAGGGGAGGGGACGAAACAGATCTCACGGTAGCCATCTGGCTTCACAAGCCAGGATAAATTTTAAAAAGCTAATACTAAATGATCCCGATGATGACAAAAAACATGGGGAAGAGTGGGAAGATAAAACGAAAGAGGAAAAGAAACATGATAGTAAATGCTGTAGCCTACTATTAACAGGAGTGCAAATGAATAAAAAACAAAATCAAAGTGATATACGAACAAACGTCTCACCTTTAATCGACGTCAGTCTGGTGTGACCGCTGGCCAGATGCTTCAGAGGAGCGGCTCTCAGATCACAAGCTGTTGACCACCGTATGTGGGCAGCCTATGCGCAGTGCCCAGTAGCGTCGTTGCGATGGTGTCGACACAGCTGTCACAGGGCCGCTACCACGTGCATATACAGCCAGCAAAGCCAACCGCACAGCAGCGGCGACAGCGAGAGAAACACGTTCTGCAGCGGGGCAAGGACCCGAAAGTAAGTCGTCGTCGTCGTCGTCGTCACTCCAACAGTGACTACAGCAGGAGCGTGGAGGGCCCGTGACCTCCCAAGGACAAAGAACGTGGAGAGCCCGTGTCCTCCCAAGGACAAAGAACCGTCACCCAGAAGATCAAGCCGAAGACAAACCTCAGAGCTTCAAGACTCCAGGTCTTCAAATCAGGACGCAGTGCTTCCAAACACAAACCCGACCTGTTTTGTAGTTAACCAGCTCACGAGTGTCGTTGAGGGCCAACAACAAACAGTGCTAGGCAGGAGGAGGAGGAAGGGGGAGGAGGAGGAGAGGAGGAGGCGGAAGATAAGACGGTACACTGGAAACGACGGAGACGGAGAGGAGTGTGGGTGTCTCGCCTTGTTTTCCTACCCGGGTCGGCACTGCATGAAGCGGCAGTCAGCTAGCAGACAGGCACAACAACTGAGGCGCTGTGTTGGTGGTTGTGTCGGCGCTGGTGGCGGTGCGTGCAGTAGGCAAGCCGGCCACGGAGAGAGTGATGCGGTATGCGGCGCTGGCACTCTGATTTATAGATGCCCACCTCACCAGCACCAGACACTCACTGGGGCGAAGGGGCAGGGGTGGGGGTGGGGGTGGGCTTGGAGGGGGGCGGGCGAGGGGGAGGGCTGGGCTGGGAGGGGGACGGGGAAGGGGGTCGGGGGAAGAACGGGCCAGTATTCAGCGGGCACGCGCGCTGTTGTCGCAGTTCCAATCGTTTTCCTTTGTGTGTTATGGTTTGCGGCATTGATGAGTATCAGGGGTGGGGGGAATCAGAGAGAGATAGCCTACGTACATGAGGAGACAGAGAGATGGCACATGGACAGCAGCAGAGACAGTGATCGAGGAAGAGAGAGTTAGTTAGTAACCGGATTTTAATGTCCTGTCAACCGCACAGGGTCATCTCAGGACAAGAGAGAGAGAGAGAGAGAGAGAGAGAGAGAGAGAGAGAGAGAGAGAGAGAGAGAGAGAGAGAGAGAGCATTTTGTTTACGAGGATAATGGAATAAATCCAGTGTTGTACATGTAACCCTCTGGCCAAACAATGAAAAGAAATACATTAACTAAATAAAATTTAAAAAAACTAAATAAACCTATTGAGAGAGAGAGAGAGAGAGAGAGAGAGAGAGAGAGAGAGAGAGAGAGAGAGAGAGAGAGAGAGAGAGAGAGAGAGAGAGAGAGAGAGATTATAATTATGCGTTGCAGATTACCTCGTATTAAGGTACTGCGAAAACATTACGCTTTTGTTTCTGTCGAGATTCAAGCTTTCCTTGTTTAGGTCTGGAGCAAACTGTACCTCTGTGTGACTTGCATGCCTAATGCCACACACTATGAACGTTTTCTTAAATTGTACATCTGCGTGACTTGCGTGCCTAATACCACAAACTATGAACGTTTTCTTAAACTGTACCCATGCGTGACTTGCGTGCCTAATACCACAAACTATGAACGTTTTCTTAAACTGAACCCCTGCGTGACTTGCGTGCCTAATACCACCAACTATGAACGTTTTCTTAAACTGTACCCCTGCGTGACTTGCGTGCCTAATACCACCAACTATGAACGTTTTCTTAAACTGTATCCCTGCGTGACTTGCGTGCCTAATACCACACACTATGAACGTTTTCTTAAACTGTATCCCTGCGTGACTTGCGTGCCTAATACCACACACTATGAACGTTTCCTTAAACTGTACCCCTGCGTGACTTGCGTGCCTAATACCACACACTATGAACGTTTCCTTAAACTGTATCCCTGCGTGACTTGCGTGCCTAATACCACACACTATGAACGTTTTCTTAAACTGTACCCCTGCGTGACTTGCGTGCCTAATACCATACACTATGAACGTTTCCATAAACTGTACCCCTGCGTGACTAGCGTGCCTAATACCACCAACTATGAACGTTTTCTTAAACTGTACCCCTGCGTGACTTGCGTGCCTAATACCACCAACTATGAACGTTTTCTTAAACTGTATCCCTGCGTGACTTGCGTGCCTAATACCACACACTATGAACGTTTTCTTAAACTGTACCCCTGCGTGACTTGCGTGCCTAATACCACACACTATGAACGTTTTCTTAAACTGTACCCCTGCGTGACTTGCGTACCTAATACCACCAACTATGAACGTTTCCTTAAACTGTATCCCTGCGTGACTTGCGTGCCTAATACCACAAACTATGAACTTTTTCTTAAACTGTACCCCTGCATGACTTGCGTGCCTAATACCACAAACTATGAACGTTTTCTTCCTTCAGCACCATTGCCCCCAATGCCCTTCTACATACAATACTGTGTGCGTGACGAACAGTGAATCAGAATTTGACTTGTGATTTGGCGAGTGCTGTAAACTCTATAGATCTATACAAATCTGTTTTGAAGTGCATGAGCATGCGTGTAACTTTGCTGAACATAGCAGAGCTGCAAAGACATAGCAATTATGATTACAATTAACTCGGGGCGGGCCAGATCCACAGGCTCGCGTTGCGAACATCAGTATTAACACGATCGATCGCAAGTTGGTGTGAACATCTGCCCACATCTCGCGGTCCATGCAATGTTCAATCACCAAACGTCAGCCACTTCCGCTGCCGATTAGCTGAGTAGCAGAAACTCACCACAGCGTGCGACAGCAACGACAATTCCTCTAATCGAGCATCCAGCACACGGTGACAATGACACAGTTCCAACCCATTCACCAGCCTAACCTGCAGCAATGGGCTAATTGCTTAATTACACCACTCCCCGCCATGGCCCAGTAAATTCTAATAACAACCATTATAATGGGTACTTAGTGCGCACAACCGGCACAGGCTCTAAGAGCTTCCTCATTCTGTAAATGTACGTGTTTTGACAACAAAGATCCAGTGCACATATAACACACACACACACACACACACACACACACACACACACACACACACACACACACACACACACACTCACACACACACACACACACACACACACACACACGCACACACACACACACACACACACACACACACACACACACACACACACACACACACTTGGACAACAGTCTATATTGCCAAAATACAATGTCAACAGAACACTCGTTCACTTCAGATGTTTCAGACTCCACTACTACTACTACCTCTGCTGCTGCTACTGATGTTGCTGCTACTACTACTACTACTACTACTACTACTACTACTACTACTACTACTAAACTGTTCAGTAAGCATTCTAGCGTGGCCAGTCCTGATTTGTGCCTTTCTCTTTACCAGCTTCTATACAGAGGGAATGTGCCCAGAGACAGAAACCGCATACTGCCTGAACATTAATTTTCACTGTTCAAAGCAATCGCAACAGCTTAGAAAACAGTGGCCGTAAACATTCCTTTCTCCTGAACGATTCTCACTGTTTGAACTGCTCCGCCATGTTGGTTTAGGCCGCAGACACGATAACTGAACTCCCCATTTGGGAATTTGCACAGACTGAGAAGATTCGATAGTGCGAATCGCGAGTTTTGTGGATAGCCTCAAGCATTCCAACCAAGATGGCGCAGCAGATCAGATTATGGTCAAGCGTTCGGGAAGGAGTTGGGGGCTGGGGGTGGGAGTACCTTTTTATATATTTCTTTTTAGCTAGCTGCCTTTCTTTTTTCAATACTCAGCAGGATCTTCAACCATACATACCCTTTGATCCGAAACAGTTTTGAAGGCTACATAATTGACAAACGAGTCTGCGTACGTGGTTGAACATTACCGCAAAAGCCATTAATCACCAAAGTTGCGACAGTACAAACAATCTGAATCAGCAAATATAGCATTTGAATGTCTCCACGACAATGCAGTATCGGTAGTGCACAAGTCAGATTCATATTCGCTTCTTCGATGGACCAAAAGGTTTTCGTCCTTAGCAGACGAGAGGCAGTGGTTCGGCACTTCAAGTTCGTTAGACCTGGTTCCGCTCCCACGGTATGAAGCGAAGATCGCCAACCAGGCGCCTGGCTACGCCGTCAAGTCATTCCCGTGTCCCTCCCGTTGGGGTGGCATCGCTGTCATCTTCAGGACCACACTCCGAGCATCGTTTTCCGGCACCTTCCTCCGAACTCTGCCAGATTTAGTTACGTCACTGAAGGGCCACTCTTTATCTCCGCGCAGCTGTCCACCGACGCGGTCAGCGCCCTCCGAAAGGTTTGGGTATACCCACGTAAACATGGGACCCGCATCCACCCCGGGTAAGAAAAGAGTTCCGTCTCGATTCAAACGATTGTGATTGTATTTTTGCTGGTGTATACTTTGTTGGCGGCTATAAATGACACGCCTTGTTTTATCTGAGCTGTTTGTAACAAACTTACTACTGTTTGAGCACCAGCCAAAACTGCTCGTTAGCTGACTGTTTTCAGGAACCTGTGACGTAACTAAATACGGGAGTGGTTGAAGGAAGGATGTCGTAAACCAGTGCTTGGAGTTTGATTCAGGACCAGCCTCTCTTCTCGCCTCCAGCAGAGTGTTTTGCACTTCTGCGTGTATCGACCTCCTCTAAACCGTGTGTGTGTGTGTGTGTGTGTGTGTGTGTGTGTGTGTGTGTGTGTGTGTGTGTGTGTGTGTGTGTGTGTGTGCGTGCGTGCTCGCCGATGTTTGTTTTGACTGTGTTTTCTTCTTCGCTTTGTGACGGGCTATGTGCTCGAATTTGGAGAAATAGCACATAAATGTACATGATTACCATTATTATGTACACGATTTAAATACGTTGAATCGTGAAACTCAATGACTGCTGCTCGTCATGTTCAGTGAAATAATAATAGATTAGTTATGGCGCCCCATCTCCCAAGAGCCTGGAGCCCTTACACAGGCATAAGGATACAATCATTTCATCACGCGCGCGCGCGCCAGCACACACACATACATACACACACGCGCGCGCGCGCGCGCGCACGCACGCACACACATACAGAACACAACACACACACACACACACACACACACACACACACACACACACACACACACACACACACATACACACACGCGCGCTCAGCGTTGATGAAGAGCATTGTGCTAAATATTGACCAAAACATAGAATAAGATCCAAACACCAGAAGGTTCAGAAGAACGCTTATTTACTATGACATAAGTTTTTTTGCTAATTCGTCATCGTTCCATGCAACGCTGGTGCAGTCGATCCCCATTGACTGTTCGATGAAAAACAGTCAGTCCATTTTTGCCTTGACGCGCGTTTTCGCAGTGGTCACCAAACAGAGGCACGGTTTAAAAGCACCTAATCTGTTACCCGGCCCTTACCGCCACAAGTTGAGACGTCGTCTGATTATGTGGCCTTGACTAGGATGTTATAAAAAGGCAGGCCACAAGTTGAGACATCGTCTGATTATGCGGCCTTGAATAGCATGTTATAAAAAGGTAGGCCACAAGTTGAGACATCGTCTGAGTACGCGGCCTTGACTAGGATACTATAAAAAGGCAGGCCACAAGTTGCGACATCGTCTCATTATGCGGCCTTGGCCAGGGTGTAATAAAAAAGGCAGGCCACTTATGTCCATTAAATATCGGTCCAAAATGACGTTAGCTGATTGGTTATTTGGAGACGTTCTTTTTGCTTCATTGGAGGATTTGTTTTATTTGCCCAGTCGTAGTTTTATGTACATGTTTTGCAACTCACATGACCCCTTTTTGACGTGACTTTATTGATTGTGCGTGCGTGTACGCGCATGCGCTCTTGGGGTGCATCTCGGTTTCGTATACTGTAGGCTATCAGCTGAATCGGCGTGCATTAGTATGGCCTCGTTATTGATTTCGCCAACTACAGTACGTGTTGCAATGGTGTTGAAGCGGTTACGAACCAGTGTCTGTTTCAAATACAGAACAGCCTCGCCTTTCCCGCGCGCTATGCTCAGCTCTCTGTCTGTGTGTGTGTCTGTCTATCTGTCTGTGTCGGTGTCTGTCTGTCTGTCTGTCTGTCTGTCTGTCTGCCTCTCTCTCTCTCTCTCTCTCTCTCTCTCTCTCTCTCTCTCTCTCTCTCTCTCTCTCTCTAGAATAGCAGGACCCAACGCTACTATCTTTGAGTATTACAGTTTTCGAGTTCGAATTCCCTCTCTTTTTGTCTCGGTCAAAGTTCGGGTGAACATTGTCTAGCTTGGGGAACTAGCACAGTTCTGCACATGATGCACATTCGGTGCTTAACCAAGAAATACTACACCAAAACAATGTTGCATTTTGTTATATTTCAAAGCTGTTTGGCATTCGTATCTGAAAGATATTATCACTGCTGTATTCACAAGTTTACTGACCTACGACACTGAAGAAATAATTGCCTTGAACGATCGGTTGAATGAGTCTTGCGTGAAATCTGCCGAACGAGAAAGCTTGGAAAAGCAGTACAAACGCTAAACTCACTCAACTGTGGCCAGGCATCGATGCACGGCACGCGGAAAAGTGTGAACTGCAGTACGTCACCAGGTTATTAGCAGCTCGCCAGGTTATTTAGCTTTCAAAACGTCATTAACGGTCAGTCGGTTGACTGCAGACCTCTTCTTCTGCTTCTTCAGATGCTGTTTTACGTCCATAGAAACCATAACGGCTATTAGGGACAGGGAGCGCGGACGGCCACCTCGACTTTCACACAGCTCCTGAGATCTTACCACGTTGATTGATGAAGATGAAGTGTCCTCAGATGTCAGCTGACATATTAGGGACAAGTTGTGACCAATGCCGAAGCACGGTTCAATAATTCTTTACGTCCACGGAAACCAGAAGGCTCGTTAGGACGGACAGCCCAGGACGTCCACCTCGACTCTCACACAGCTCCTGAACTATGACCACGTTGAGTCTTCTTCCTCTTCTTCAAAACTGATGTTGCTTTACGGCCTCGGTCCGGAGACCCTAGGACCTATTAGGGACTGGAAGCCCAGGACTTTCACACTGCTCCCGCGGTCTTACCACGTTGTAAATTAATGTTGGTTTACGTCATCGGAGACCACAGGGACTATCAGAGACGGGGAGCCCGTGACAGCCACCTCCACTTTCACACAGCTCCTGCGACCCGACCACGTTGATTGTTCTTCCTCTTCTTCAAAATTAATGTTGCTTTACGTAGTCGGACACCATAGGGACTATCAGAGACGGGGAGCCCCTGACGTCCACCTCCATGGCTCCTGAGCTGTGGGTGGGGCTCTCTTGTCGCTGTAGTTGATGTACCGGATTATCTCACCTGACCTTTTTGCAACTGAACAAGTGGTTTTTGCTTACATGCAGAGGTATTGAACACGAGGTGCACTTATTGCAGTTGCTTTGTTACAGAAACATTAGCCCTGTTATAACCATCTGTGGTTGACTGGGTTCAAAGCACCTACTAACTTACAGAAACACCCATCATTAGTATTATTTGCAATAGTGTGGTATTAGTAGTATGAAGAAGAGCCTCTTACATAATTATTGTCACTTTCCGTAGTTAATATTTTTGATTTCATAGTTACTGTTAAATTTAGGGAACAAAAGGCGTGGAAAATCATAATTTTGGGAACAGCGTTCCCTGCATATTTCTAGCCGAAACATACAAAAGGTTTAATAAAGAACGCCTGTATTAAATTGCTTATTTTTAATTTATTTTTAGGTTAACCGGAAAATCGTCTCCGCTCTTGGTGGAAAAAGGCGTGCCAGCCACACCAGTGCTGATCGGCTGTTTGGGGTCCGGGCTAATGGGACGGCACTGCCCCGGTAGCCAGCACCAAGAGGCCAGAGATTATGGACACTGGCCCGGGGCCGGGTATCACCAAGAAGCAATCAGCACCCAATTAGCTGACGACCAGTAGTCTGGGAGAGAAAGACAGTGTAAGGACACTCACACCACTGCCATGACTTTCTGTAAGCTCTCCGGTGGAGTGGCTTCAGGGCTATCGTCGGAAGACACTGGGGGGACTTGCCCGTAAGGAGATGAAAACGCTTTGACTAACGTGGACCGGAGGGGGTGGGGTGGGGGGGGGGGTGGTGAAGTGGTCAAAGCTTGGCCGCTCTGAACAGTCTATGATGGATCGGTAGTAAAGTCCGCGTGCCCCTCTTCTTCCAGAAGCACCACTCCCTCGCCGAAAAGAGATACTAGTCACACACACAGAGAGAGAGAGAGAGAGAGAGAGAGAGAGAGAGAGAGAGAGAGAGAGAGAGAGAGAGAGAGAATATACTTTATTTTACGAGGGTAGTGGAGAGGACTCGAGGTCTTTTTACATCCAGCCCTCGCACATGGCGGAAACTACTATTAACTAAGGATACAATGAGCTACAGTATGCTGAGTACATGTACATTCATACAAACCATGTTGAAATGGACACCAGTAAACCGAGAAACAAGTCGTTAATTAGCATTTAATATATATAAACACATACGCGCGCACGCACATAAGATTAAGAACATGTTTGTCATCGAAAACTACATGCACATAGAGCACAGACACACAAAATGTATGGGCTGCCTGAAGCAGCACAACACAGGTTGGAGCAGCACATGGAGAGAGAGAGAGAGAGAGAGAGAGAGAGAGAGAGAGAGAGAGAGAGAGAGAGAGAGAGAGAGAGAGAGAATTCAAACAGTTCATTCCCACAGAGAAAGTTTGACAGAGAGAAAAGTGGCTAAGGGAGAAGACGCCGGTAACGTAAGGGGGAGGGCGAGGGTAGACAAACTCAAGAGCCATGTTAAACGCGGAACACGTTCCGTTGTTGTCTGCACATGCTATGGGTCGAGACAGGGACACAAGACTGTGCCGTCATTCCGATAGCGGAGTGACTCCCGCAGCTTCAATCAATGCAAGATCTCACTGTTCGAACCCTGCCAACCAGTCTGGTTCAGACGACAGATTAAATATAGCCCCTACCGCCCGTCCACCGCTTGAGAGACACCTAAACGTTCTGCTGCTTTTAACCCGGAAACCTGTGGGCCGTGAAGGAGAGGTGAGGTAAGCGAGAGGGTCATTCCTTCCGCCCCCTGCGACCACTGTGAGTCTCCTGCAAGTGGTGTCAGCTCAAGGCAGACAATGGCGTCAGTCGGCCGCCAGGGGAAGCAACTCTGCGCGACACTCGGATCGGTTAGGGTTTTGAGGATAATGTCATTATTGTTGGGAAGTCTGCTGGCGTGGGAAAAAAATCATCTTCTTTTTGACCCTCCCTCCCCCCCCCCCTCCCCCCCCCCCCAACCCGCCGGCCTAATTTTTTTTTTTTTCTTTTTTTCTTTTCTTTTTTTTCTTTTTCTATCTCTGCTGCTGACGCTATCTCTCTGTCTCATCTGCCCGAAACCTCTCTCTCTCTCACTCACTCATTCATGCCTATATGTATATAAATAATGCCTGTAATTTGATATCTGTTCATCAGTAGCTTAGCAAGGACCAGTTGTTAGACAGGTTTTTGAATGAACTTAAATTACAATCCTTGTAAAATAAAGTTTTCGAGTTCGAGTTCGAGTTCTCTCGCTCTCAATCTCTCTCAGTCTCGCTACCGGTACCTTTGCTCTCTTTCTGTCTCGATCTCTCTCTTTACCTGCCCGAATCCCCCCCCCCCCTCCCCCGTCTGCATCCGTGCTCTCTCTCTCCCTATCTCATTAATAATCTTTATATGTGTTGTCTATGTAGTTTAGCAAGGACAGATTGTAAGAATAGGCTACTGCCTAAAATCTCAATCCTTGAGTAATAAAGTTCTGAGTTCTGAGTTTTCTCTCTCTCTCTCTCTCTCTCTCTCTCTCTCTCTCTCTCTCTCTCTCTCTCTCTCTCTCTCTCTCTCTCTCTCTCTCTCGTGCGCAATTGAAAAGTTCACAAGGTACCTCAGAACCAAACATGTAATGCACATTATAAGCATAATACAGAAACAAAGTGCGCTTATGTGCTTTTAATAACAGTGGTCAAATCAGTCTGACCCCCCTCCTCCTCACCACCCCCATCCCCATCCCCCAGCCCAAAGGGAGCTACATGGATGGAGAGAACAGAAGGTATGCAAACTGCAGAGCTGTGCCTGACAGACACCGCAGCTGTTGAGAGACAGTGGGAGAAAAGGAGTAAAAGAAAAGACAACAGCGGGATGAGCTGCAGATTAATGGCCAGTTGTTCTGATGTCTCTGCACACAACGCCAGCAACATCGACACTGAAGACTCTGATAGGAGCAAGTCTGAGCAGCATCAGTTGTCTGCCCGTGCTTTTTCTTTTAGACTGTCTGTGAGAAAACTTCTTTCTTTTATTTAGTATTTTTACAGTAATGACACTAAACTGAAGTTAAAGGTGTTAGCCCTTTCGAAGCATGGTTTTCCCAAACAGGCAGAAGAGATGAAAATAACAACCAGTATTATTGCAGTATTGCATGTAACAAAGCTGACTTGGTTTTACTGAGCAGGATCAGGTTGACGAGTAACGCCTGTCGCCACTGGGTGCACAGCAACAACAAGTGTCTTAAATCACTGTGTTGCACGCACCGCCTCGTTGACATCGGCCACGAGAGGTCCACAATCACGTCTCCCGAGGAACGAGATAACAGGAACCCTGGAAACCGTGAGGTCAGCCTGACACTCGAGAGTGTTTTGTTAAAGAGCTTCCTGGTGAAAGTCACGCGCGCAAATAATGGTGAGTCTAAATTAATAGAAAATATCATCCTAGATTTCCAGTTTCTATTTTCAACTCTCTACCTGTTGGAGAAAAGGCGGTCCTCTTGGATAAAACGTGCTTTGAAATAATTCCTTTAAGAAACAGATTATGGTAATTTCGTATTCATTTCAGCGTCAAAATTATTGCTCCAGAATCTATTTGTCCATTTTTGTGGTCGTGCCATTCACCTTCAGACAGTAATTTCCCCATGGCATGTGCATGTTACTTACCCAGCGTGCATTTTATGTCCGTATCGATTCCGAAATTGCAGCACACAGGTGTTTCAGTGAAGCCAGTAGTGCACAACGCAAAGTGGTGACTAAATGCTGTAGTAAATCACAAACAGAAAATCGATCTGATCAGTCTGCAAATTGACCAGTAATTGGAAAACGTTACTACTGAGGCTCAACAGTGAAACACTAATGTCACTTGCAGTGGAGGTCACATAAAAGAAATACTTTCGGACATTTTTATTTCAACCCAAGTTTCAACCCTGATATAACCGTAATGGTGGAATGGGCGTAAAACAACAAGTTATTCATTTGCTCCACCCAAGCCAGCTATAATTATTAGTGCTTGCAAACTGCGTACCCAGTACAGTAAAGTAGCCGACATGGTAGCAAGACAGTGAATGACAGACCTCATAACACTGGCGCAGAGAGTTTGTACGTGCAGACCGTGACAGCGTGACACGGTTTCACGGTTTCGGCGTGAAACACTCGCAGTCTCAGGGGACATTTGATAGGACGTTTCGTGCCCTGTGTCAGCAACAGAGGAGAACACAACACTTCTGCACAAACGGACAACCTCAGAATAGCAGATCTACGAGAGTGAGGATTATCCTGGCATGGCTGGTGCCACATGAAACTGCAGCCATCTTGGCGCAAGTTCTGTGTACACCATACAACCATGCACCATGTCACTTCATGCAAAGCCACATACGTAAGGTGTATGCGTGTTTAGCTGTAACCTGCCACCTGCGCGTTTGGCAGAATGACCGGGATCTTTTACGTGCTACTGCGGTAACACGGGGGTGGAACGAATACCGAAATTAGAGTCAGCACAGAAAGTCGACCCTGGAGAAGAAAATTCTCCCGCCGCTCCTACAGGTCACGAGTCCGGCGCTCTAACCACTGAGCTATCCCCGTCCCGTTCTTTGTGCCAGTATTGTCTGCCTTTGGTTTGTGTGGTTCTATGTGCGAGTAATAAGAGGGTAATATACAAGGAAGTCGGAAATTCCTGGGACATTTTAAACACAATTTAATCACAAATATTAAAATCAGTCAAAGAGGTTGATATCTAGCGAATGAGTCCAAAATTGGCAACAAAAGTGAGTTTGATTATAGTCTGTAAAAAGTGAGTCGTTCGTCATTACTCGGAAGCTACATTTAGATCAAACGTCAACGGCGCACAAATGCTATAAAACTCACTTTTGGTTAAAATGTTTGTCTCTGTTTGCTTGATATGACTGCTTGGATGCTTCGCTTCTGATGCTCTTTGTGACCCAAAATGGCATTTGAAATGTCCCAGAAATTTCCGACCGCCTCCTTAGTTATTACTACTGTTCAGCAGCCAAGTTATCGTACTATAGGAGGCAACCCAGAGGATCTTTTTGGTGGGCGGGGAGGGGTGGGGTGGGGGGCGGCTGTTAACAGACTTCTTTACAGCAGTGTGGAGCCCTCATTGGTTTCAGGCATACTGATACCACAGTGTAGTGTGGAGTCCTCAGTCTTTAGAGGCATGCTAATACCACAATGTAGTGTGGAGTCCTCGGTGGTTAGAGGCACGCTAATACCGCAATGTAGTGTGGAGTCCTCAGTGGTTAGGGGCATGCTGATACCACAATGTAGTGTGGAGTCCTCAGTGGTTAAAGGCATAACGACACTACATTGTAGAACTGTCCCATGCACAAGTTAGAATGGGTGTGTCAGTCACCAATTCATTGTAATGTACATCTACACTTGGGGCATTATGATATTGATGGCTTTTATATAGCGCTGTTCTTCGCTCTCGAGCAGACTCACTGCAATCTTGTCGCATGTGATTCTGAATGAGTGACTTACAGCTTTTATAGCTTCTTTTTTTTTTTTTTTTTTTAATATCGATATACTAGTGTCCAAGACATCGGGAGACAAATCAGTCCTGTGTCCTAACTTGATTGATTGATTGAGAGAGAGAGGGGGGGGGGAGGTGTGAAGGAGAAAGAGAATTAGTGTGAAGACAGAGAAGAGGCTTGGTTACGTTGTTTAGGTTTGCCCGATAGTTGTATTTGTTCGCCATCATTCCGATTAAAAAATATTTTATAAATATTTTAATGTCGTCACCGTTTAGAACTGAACCACGAATTAGGAAGCTGTTTGTTGTTCGGCGCAATAGACCACTCCACAACGCATCGTAAGCTCCGCCCCTTTTGGGGAGTCTGACAAGCGACCCGAAAAGATGATGCTCCGAATGCAAAAGTACTCTCGACCTCTTGCTGGAAGACCTGTCACTGTCGTGTTTTGGTGAGGGAAAATTCACACAAAGGTCAAAACGGCAAGGCTACCGTTTGTTTTTGTTTTTGTTTTTGTTTTTTTTGTTTTGTTGTTGTTGTGCGATGCCGTTTTCCTGGTTTCATTTCCTGTCGAACACCGCCACCTGACCACGTGCACGAAAGCTTGCCAGACCATTTCAGGCCTTGTCCGCGAAACACGTGGGCGCCTTATTATACCGCGGCACGCGATTGGCTGAAACCTAAGGGTGTGTCTGCTTTGACTGACAGGAGTGGAGTCGTCTATTATGGGCCTCGGTCCATGTATCCTCTCTCCAACCTCTCTGTCATTCCCTTCACAGCCCCCGCCTCCACCATCTCTCCTTCACCTTCCCTCCTCGCTCCTTCCATTCCCACTGTCATCATCATTACCTCTCCTCTCTCCCGCACTCTCCCCTTCTCTCCGTCATTCTCTTCTTCATCTTCTCTCCTCGCTCCTTCCATTCCCACTGTAGCCTCTCCTCTCTCCCGCACTCTCCCCTTCTCTCCGTCATCTCTGCTTCACTTTCTCTCCTCGCTCCTTCCATTCCCACTGTCATCATCATTACCTCTCCTCTCTCCCGCGCTTTCCCCTTCTCTTCGTCATCCCTCCTTCACCTTTTCCCCCCGATCCTTCGATTCCTACTGTCATTATCACTATCTCCTCCTTTCTACCGCACCCTCGAGTTTGTAAAACATTTGTTTTTGTTTTGTTTTTAGGCAATTGTTTCTCCAGTTTTCACTTATTCGACAGTTTAGCAATGACTAGTTCTTAGACAGGTCTAAATGAACCTAAACTACAATCCTTGGAAAATAAAGTTTTCGAGTTCGAGTTCGAGTTCTCTCGCTCTCTCAAAGTATTTTCAGTGATTTTGCTGTTCCTGTGTGTATATTACTATTAACTGGGGTAGTATTATGTTTTAGTTGTTTGCATATTGTTTATCATGTTTAAATATTAATCGAGTTTGTAAAGTTCGTTTCTTGTTTGTTTTTGTTTTTTATTTTCATATAATTGTTTCTCCATGTTTCACTTATTCAGTAGTTTAGCAAGGACTAGTTGTTAGACAGGTCTAAATGAACCTAAACTACAATCCTTGGAAAAGAAAGTTTTAGAGCTCGAGTTGCCCTTCCCCCTCTCTTCCTCATCTCTCTTTCACCTTCTCCTCTCGATCCGTCGATTCCCACTTTCATTTTCACTATCTCCTCTCACCCTCCCCCCCCCCCCTTTCCACCCTCCCTCCCCCATCTCTCCTTCACCTTCTCCCCCCGCTCCTTCTATTCACCCTGTCACTATCATTACCTCCCCCCCCCCCGCCCCCCATCTCTCCTTCACCTTCTCTCCCCGCTCCTTCTATTCACCCTGTCACTATCACAATCTCCTCCTCTCTCCCTCCATCTCCCCTTCCCCCATCCCTCTCTCTAGATCTCCTCATGCCGTCTTCCTGCCTGTTTCTGTCTCGCGGACTGTCTCGCTGCCTCACTTATCCTTTCTATTTCCCCAGTCCAGTGTCTCGCTGCCTCACTTATCATTTCTATTTCCCCAGTCCAGTGTCTCGCTGCCTCACTTATCCTTTCTATTTCCCCAGTCCACTGTCTCGCTGCCTCACTTATCCTTTCTATTTCCCCAGTCCAGTGCCTCGCTGCCTCACTTATCCTTTCTATTTCCCCAGTCCAGTGTCTCGCTGCCTCACTTATTCTTTCTATTCCCCCAGTCCACTGTCTCGCTGCCTCACTTATCCTTTCTATTTCCCCAGTCCAGTGCCTCGCTGCCTCACTTATCCTTTCTATTTCCCCAGTCCACTGTCTCGCTGCCTCACTTATCCTTTCTATTTCCCCAGTCCACTGTCTCGCTGCCTCATTTATCCTTTCTATTTCCCAAGTCCACTGTCTCGCTGCCTCACTTATCCTTTCTATTTCCCCAGTCCAGTGCCTCGCTGCCTCACTTATCCTATTTCCCCAGTCCAGTGCGTCCTCGGCAAAGAAAAAAGAAGAAGTTAAAATGACGAGGAAAATTGTGAAGTGGCAAAATGTAGACCACCACTGAAGTTTCAATCACATGGCGTTATATGCGAATTGCTTCAGCTCCGGTACCCCTTTTTGCAAAATTTTCCACGTGTTAAGAAAATCACAGTGTCATATTATCCAGAGAAAAACGTCAGTTTCCTGAATCCGACCTCTTTTGCTACCGGGCAGCAACTGGGCCAAAACATTGTGTGTGTGTGTGTGTGTGTGTGTGTGTGTGTGTGTGTGTGTGTGTGTGTGTGTGTGTGTGTGTGTGTGTGTGTGTGTGTGTAAGAGAGAGAGGGGGGGGTGTTCGTGTGTGTGCGTGTGTGTGTGTGTGTGTGTGTGTGTGTGTGTGAGAGAGAGAGAGAGAGAGAGAGAGAGAGAGAGAGAGAGAGAGACAGAGACAGAGAGAGAGAGACAGAGAGAGACAGAGAAACAGAGAAACAGAGAGAGAGAGAGAGACAGAGAGAGACAGAGAGAGAGACAGACAGACAGACAGAGAGAGAGACAGAGACAGAGAAACAGAGAGACACAGAGAGAGAGACAGAGGCTATTAAGCCTGTCAAAACCGTGGAGACTATAGGAAAAGAAGATTAGCGATACTCGGAGGAGAAGGCCTTCTCAGGAAATTGCACCCATATTCACCCAACCCAACCCCTACCCTGCATCCTGTTACCCAACCGTCAATAACTGCTGTTTCTCTGTGGGAAACTGCTGACAGGAAAGAAAGAAAAGAAAGTTTGTTTGCGACTTAACCGTCCGACTTGGGTCACCAAGGCCGCAGCGACGTGCACGTGCCCGAGTCTGACATGTCACAACACTGTGGAGTTTGGGGAAATCGAACGTACATGGTTGGCCCATTAACGATGATTTCCTGCTCTGTCTCAGTGTCTGTCCTTGTCTATTTGTCTGTCTGGTGTCTGCCTCTGTCTGTGTGTGTCTCTCCTTGTCTGTTTCGCCTTGTCTTTCTGTCTCTGTCTCGCCTTGTCTCTGTCTGTCTGTCTCTGTCTGTCTCTCTGTTTCAGCGCTCTGAGCATTCAAGTTAATGGAATCATGCACTATAGAAAAGGATATCCTCATCAATATTACCATCGTCTCCGCCCTGTGTTTCTTACCGTTTGTCCGTCCGTCCGTCCGTCTGCCTGTCCGTCTGTCTGTCTGTCTGTCAGTCTCCCCCCCCCCCCCCCCCCCCCGAGGTCTCTGTGTGTGTCTGTGTTGTTTGTTGACGTCAGTATTCACTAGTCTAGCTAATGATAGCCCGTCAGTATACGCTAAAAAAAATAAATGTTTTTTTAAATAC
>OY757549.1:1994514-2002014 GCA_963584105.1 Alviniconcha strummeri
TGAGTAGTTTTTCTCAAACAGATTGCCACACCTCGGAGACAAAAAGCACGAAGTATTCTGAAAATCGTGTAGTTCGCTTGATATCGACCGTCACAGGCGCAAACAGGTTTAAAATCGCTGTACGGATAGTGTCTCGGTACTGATGTATTCCTCTCGTGTCATGTCTTGACGAATGCATATAAGCTCGGTGTTGTCAAAGCTGATATACTGGTTGATCTGGAAGCCTGAAAAAAACACAACCGGAACGAATTTGGTTCGCTTTTGATAGTATCCGACGTCTTCTGACACACCACACAGACAAGTTAACTGTAACCAACGCTATTAGTTTGAGTGGTACTGCTATGCACACAGGTGCAATTTCGGTTCTTTCTCCTCTTCCATTTCGATTTGTTATGGCTGTACGTACGTCACTCTTACTGCAGATTCTGTCATACTAGGGAAACTAGGGGGGAAACAAACGTACAACCACCACCACCGCCAATAACAGCGAGAAAATGGACATGGGTAAGCAAAGAGAGGCTGTTTCTGACGAAAGCATCAACGACTTCTGCAAACCCAACCTAGTTTGTCTTCTAGACTAGGCACTGTAACCGTGCATGCGTAGAAGCAGCACTGGTAGAAGCAGCAGTCGTCGTGTGTGCACCACGGGCTAACGAGCCTGCTACACCGGCCCTACACACTGCGGGTCGATGGGCTGCCCGCGTTTTGTGATTGGTTGCACACTCATCTACGTTTTCTATTGGCGCAGATATATCGGCCTTTAAGTTGATTCCCACTATCTGATGGGAAAATGTAGGGGTTCTATAAAAGACGAGAACTCTACCCAATAATGCTCACGGTGAGCCGGTTTGGCTTAGCGGTAAGGCTGGTAAGCAGAGGGACCTCGGTTCGAATCCGCTTCGGCTTTCCCTTCTCTTCAAAAGTTGTGTCTGTGGACACTGTCTTGTGACGAAGTTTCTCACAAATAATGAAACATTAAAATGGCTCTCAACGCTTCCCATCTTAATGCAGGAGTCATTCCGATGGTGACAGTGTAGCGATAAGTGTATAATCTACTCTTCCACCTCCTCCCCTTCATACCCCTCTCCTCTTCTCCCTGTCGCTAATAAGCCTTATGGTTTCTGTGGACGTTGCTACCAATAATGCGATGTTTATTTTTGTTTTTAATGTTACTCTTTCCCACGCTCGCCTTGATATAGCCATACTCGTTGACTGGGCGTAAAACACCAAGTTACCTACTTGCTTACCCTCTCACGCACGTAAACTGAGCAAGGGTGAATAATAGGCTAGACAGATAGCTTTATGCACATAGGTGGTAACTATGGAAAGAAGAAGAAGAAGAAGAAGAAGAAGAAGAAGAAGAAGAAGAAGAAGAAGAAGAAGAAGAAGAAGAAGAAGAAGAAGAAGATCTTCACAGTCTGTCATAGCCACAGTTTGGACTAGTCAGAGCATAGGTGAAAAGTTAAAGGTGCTTCAACGTGACAGCTGTGTTATTACTGTTCGAGACAGCCACAGTTTTTTTAATATATTTTTTTCTGTATTTATTTGTGAATGTGTCACGTTTCTGTGCAATAGTACACGCCCACCCCACCGCACTCCACCCCCCACCCCGAATCCCACACACGATGCAATCTTTAGTCCTCATTTGCAGAACACAACAGAACTGGGCACCGACTTCCGGCAAAGCTATCGCTGACGGGCCAGTTGCACAGGCAACTGATTTAACATGCCATGTGATTACACTCACGTGACGCGGGAGGCAAGGTTTATCACGGATCGGAGCTTGTCCGACGAGGCTGGCCGTAGGTGTACCGTCCACCTCACAACCATAATGCTAATGCATACTTGCTGCGAACTATTTTCTGGCTTCCCCGCGTACTCCCGAGGGAGCAGCTAGATGGAATTTCCCCACTTCCTTCCCGCAAGAGAGAACGAAGCACACGCAGTACCCAGAATAAAATAATAAAGATCTGTCGGATTTCAGAGATTCCATAGAGGCAGCGCGCGCGCGCGCGCGCGCGCGTGTGTGTGTGTGTGTGTGTGTGTGTGTGTGTGTGTGTGTGTGTGTGTGTGTGTGTGTGTGTGTGTGTGTGTGTGTTTATGCATTCATGTTGTTTGCATTGAATTTTGACAATATGTATTTGTAAAGAACGTGTAAGCGCTTCGGGCCTGTGAGGGTTCTGTGCTCTAAGTATTCATTATTATTATTATTGTTAAACGAATAAATACGTCTTGGCTCCTAAACGTTGACAGACACCGAAGTTGAAAAGAGACGAATGCCGTTTCTCAAATCGCTTGCAGCAGTTGTAACGCCAGAGGGATTTCAGTTTATAGATCACTGCCGGTGGAACCGTGCGCATGGCCAGAAGAAAACTGACTTATGTATAAGAATGGCTTTCTCGTGTTTTGGTCATAATCACAGTAAAAACAACAACTGCGTCAATGTATGTGTGTGTGTGTGTGTGTGTGTGTGTGTGTGTGTGTGTGTGTGTGTGTGTGTGTGTGTGTGTGTGTGTGTGTGTGTGTGTGTGTGTGTGTGTGTGTGTGTGTGTGTGTGAGTGTGTGTGTGTGTGAGACTCTCTCTCTCTCCCCCCCCCCCCCCCCCCCCTCTCTCTCCCACACACACACACAATCCCAAAGACACAAACAAACAACAGCAACAAACACTGCTGTCTGACAAGGGCAATCACACACTACACAGCTTGTCTGCAACGCCGACACACACTCGTCCACTCGGCCAAAATGGCAAAACCCAAAGCAGGGAGGCTCTTAAGTCAAGAGCAACTGAATGGAGGACGTTTAACCGTCAGTGGCCAGGACAGACCTGTCAAGTCCAGTCACCTTAAATCGAATGGCCCCAGAGTGATTCTCTCTGGCAAATAAAACAGACTCTGTGTGTGTGTGTGTGTGTGTGTGTGTGTGTGTGTGTGTGTGTGTGTGTGTGTGTGTGTGTGTGTTGTGTGTGTGTTGTGTGTGTGAGTGTGTGTGTGTGTGTGTGTGTGTGTGTGTGAGTGTGTGTGTGTGTGTGTGTGTGTGTGTGTGTGTGTGTGTGTGTGTGTGTGTGTGTGTGTGTGTGTGTGTGTGTGAATTCCGCAGTACATGCCGCAAATAAATAGTTCTACGCCTTCAGGCCGTATTTCGATACTGGACGTTAAATCTAACTAACCAACCAGGCCGTTAATTGTGACTAACCACCTCGTAACTTAGCTAAAGACTCTGGACGTTAACACTTGCTAACCACCCTGGATGTTAAAAGTAACCACCCATGACGTTAAAACTAGCCACCCTGGACGTTAACCATGCTGGTCGTTCAAACGAACTAACCAACTTGGATGATGATGAGTTGATGCTTAATGTCCTCAGATGTCATTTGACATATTAGGGACAAGTTGTGACCAATGCCGAAGCACGGTTCATTAAAAGCCACATACGTAAGGTGTATGCGTGTTTAGCTGTAACCTGCCACCTGCACTTTTGGCAGAATGACCGGGATTTTTTACGTGCTACTGTGGTAACACGGGGGTGGAACGGATACCGAAATAAGAGTCAGCACAGAAAGTCGACCCTGGAGAAGAAAATTCTCCCGCCGTTCCAGCAGGGATTCGAACCCGCGACCTTTCAATCACGAGTCCGGCGCTCTAACCACTGAGCTATCCCCGCCCCCACCAACTTGGACGTTAACACTGGCTATATAACTGCACTGCAAGCTTGAACGTATGTGGAGCTCATAAAGTGAAGGTGAAAAAGCTCGCACTGGAACTGGAACCTAGAACCTTTTTATTTCGGATCCAGTGCCCTAGCCACTGCGGGCCTGCGCACGGCGCGTTTCCTGACATGGGTTCCTAACATGGACGCTGCCACGGGAGCAGTTCTCTGTAACAATAACAATAACCATATACATTATTAATCCCAGTGGGAAATTAAAGCTGTTGTTCGACCGCACAACGAAGAACATATCTCAATAATTCTAAGTATCTCTGCGTACAGGTCGTTATGGTAAACGACGTCACAGAACCCCGTGAACAGTTCTATCTCTGCGTACAGGCCGTTATGGTATACCGACGTCACAGAACCCCGCGAACAGTTCTCTCTGTCTCTGCGTACAGGCCGTTGTGGTATACCGACGTCACAGAGCCCCGTTCACGCCGCAGTCAGTCAACAGAATCAACAAACCAACTCATCAAAACCCCGCCAATAACAAACCCACGACCAGCAAAGCCACCAATAAGGAACCCACCAAGTGCCAACTATAAGCAGTGCTTCCACGCTTTCATGTAGCGGCGCGAGCAAAAAAACACTGGCCCGCTCTGCCATAAACATGGCGCCGGCAGACATCAGGTCACACGGTGTCTCATAGCGGGCCCTGTTGATGAATACCATTCTCTCCTCCTGATGGGCCCGTCTTTGCTTTGATAATTATCCAGTTATGATGCATCACTCGATGCTTTGTTTGAGGAGGAGAAGTGGACGGGGAAGGAGGGATGGCGGTGACACGAACTGACGTGCCCTGTTGTCGTTATTGCTGTCTGTCGTAACTCGGGGCTTTTACGTCCGGCAAACGTGTCGCGCATTGTCACTGTTTTGTCGTTTGGATCAGCAACAGGAGCTCGCCGAACACGCCACAAAACGTTATCGAGCGCTTGGTTGAATAATACAAAGACAAATCAGTAGGCCGGAAATAGACACAGCTTTTTGTATGTGTAACGTGTTGATGATGTGATCAGAAAGGTGGAGAACGAAATTAGGGCGAGCGAAATGTGCTCGAGAATGCTCGAGGGAATCAGGAGGACGATTTTGTCCCAGAGGTGTCCTTTGTGGTGTTCAGAAATAGTATTTTGAAAACCTCGAAAGCTAAACCTCATGTGATTTATTTCCTGTGCCAGTAACCGCTCAGTACTGTAGTGCGACGCCATTTCGAAAACGACAAACGTGGGACACGCCGTTGCAAATGGCTACAACAAGACGAATCGCTTTCGACGCGATACGAAACGTTTTTCACGTTGGTCTTTGTGAAAGATTATCTTTTGCATAATTATGCTTGAACACTTGTCGAAATATACATTTTATATACATATTTTTGATAACATTTTCCATCTCGATGTACATTATGTGTGTATGCTTGTTCAGCGCTTTTAGCCGCAGGGTAGGCGCTTTACAAATTTCCATTATTATTATTTGTGATCCAACGCACATCAGAAGTGCATTGACACTCTTTCCGCTCCGTTAGTTTTGCAAACACGTGTGATAGATCGTGTCAACAAGGGCTGCCGCCGCCAGGAAAAAACACATAAAGGCGCTGATACCCCAGCCTCTTCGGCCCTGTGGTTCAGCAGGACCACCTGAACCTGATCTCAAACTGATCGCGTGTCAGCATTGCTGTTTGAAGCGGCTCAAAACATCGGGTTCCGCCTGCCAGTTTCCGGACAAGTTAAAGTTCAGTGTTGCCGACAGAGACGGGGAGCCCAGGACGGCCACCTCGACTTTCACACAGCTCCTGAACTCTGGTTCCAGACACAACACGCTATAATTTTCATTCCAAACGGATGAACCGCTTTTAAATTTGCTCAATGATCGTACGCCATTTGTTTGGATTGAAGTGAAGGAAAGGTCGGAGGTCACATGGGGTGGTAACTCTCGAGTAGTAACGGTGAATACGTCGAACTTCCCCTTGCTTTGACCTGTCAATTTTGACTGTATCGTGTGTATGTTTAAAGTTCGCTCTTAATTGGGCGAACTCTTAGTTCGCCGAACGCACTTCGGACAGTTCGATGAACTATAATTCGTTTCTTAATAGAGCTCAGACGAACTTTCAGTTCGCCAAACATGGTTCGGACAGTTTGACGAACTATATTTCGTTTCTTTACTAGCTTATAATGAGATGCAAGGTTCGGCCCGAACTTGCGGCAGAAGCGCAGCAGACAGCATGATCGAAAATGTAGGCTAAAGTCAAGTCAATATACTTTAAAATCATCCCTCTGTGTCCCAGAGACAAGGCTGGGGCTCCCACAAGTCAGCAAATAGGTCAGTTCCCTGCGAAGAGAGTGAAGTATCGACACTGTCATCCACTTTTTTTTTTTTTTTTTTTTTTTTTTTTCTCATCCACGGGAGAGCTGTTTTTGCTCTCAACCATTCTAAGGCAAGGTTCGCCGAACTCGGTGAATATTCCCAGAACATGTTGAACGAAGCTTTTTGGACCCCGAATATAGCTTCGTCGCAGTTCGTCAAAAAGCCCGAACTAAGATCGCGAAGCAAAATTTCGCCCAATTAAAAACCAACTGTGTCCGCCGAACTTTTCTCTTGTTCGACGAAAAATCCGAACCAGTTCGCGAAGCAAAAGTTCGCCCAGTTAAGAACCAGCTTAAGACGGTCTTTATGGGTTTGGGTCTGCGGTGTGTGGTCTTTATGGGTTGTGGTGTGTGGTGTGATCTTTATGGGTTTTGGTGTGTGGTCTTTATGGGTTTTGGTGTGTGGTGTGTGGTCTTTATGGGTTTTGGTGTGTGGTGTGGTCTTTATGGGTTTTGGTGTGTTGTGTGGTCTTTATGGGGTTTGGTGTTTGGTGTGTCTTTATGGGTTTTGGTGTGTGGTGTGCTCTTTATGGGGATTGGTGTGTGGTGTGGTCTTTATGGGTTTTGGTGTGTGGTGTGTGGTCTTTATGGGTTTTGGTGTGTGGTGTGTGTGTTTTTGGGTGTTGGTGTGTGGTGTGGTCTTTATGGGTGTTGGTGTGTGGTCTTTATGGGTTTTGGTGTGTGGTGTGGTCTTTATGGGTTCTGGTGTGTGGTGTGTGGTCTTTATGGGTTTTGGTGTGTGGTGTTTTTTTTGGGGGGTGTTGGTGTGTGGTGTGGTCTTTATGGGTGTTGGTGTGTGGTCTTTATGGGTTTTGGTGTGTGGTGTGGTCTTTATGGGTTTTGGTGTGTGGTCTTTATGGGTATTGTTGTTTGGTGTGGTCTTTATGGGTGTTGGTGCGTGGTGTGGGATGTCTATTTTTTCCTTTGCATGCGAGGATTAGTGTGGAAGAGTGGTCGATTCAACGCACCACTTCCGCACTTCAGGGCCTAGGATCAGTCCACAGTAGTACAGCGAGCTGACACGGCTGTGAAGGAGCGTTCCCTGACGAGTTGCGTGCGAGCTCGTTTCCCCGATGAGCTCCCACACCATGCCTGAACAGCATTAACAGCCACTCCAGCATTTGGGCATGGGTGTATGCTTGTTTAGCTGTGGCCTAACACCTGCTTTTTTGGCGGAATGGCCGGGCTCTTTTACGTGCTACTGCGGTAACACGGGGTTGGAACGGGTACCGGATTAAATCAGCACAGAAAGTTGATCATGGAGAAGAAAAATCTCCAGCTGCTCCAGCCGGCACTTGAACCCTCGACCTTTCGGTCAGGAGACCGGCGCTATATATTCTGAGCTATATATTCCCTGCCATATTATCCATTTTCTAAGTAACCTTCTTCTTTAGCTCTCCGGTTACAACGCAGCTATTGCCGGAAAATAGACTAC
>OY757549.1:2007014-2009514 GCA_963584105.1 Alviniconcha strummeri
CAAGTTCAAAATGGCCGACATAGCAGACGATGCTACGGTTACTCGATTCAGTAAATGAGAAGAAGAATACTCCATCGAAGATGTCGATAGATTAGCGTTTTTACGAATAATGACCTCGTCGAGATCGCTTGGGTGTTGCAGAAGTAAAACATGGCGAATCACATGCAGAATCGGGGCCTGCTAGGCATGCCTTCACCTAATGTTTATGTTTACCGATGTTTGCGCGTACGAAATACGTCGCAGGGAAGTGGACGAAGCGTGTCGGTGCGCATGCCCAGATGGGATTGCCCCGTCTAAAGTTAGCACAAGCGATGACGCGTGTGATGACCACTTTCTTATCAGCGCGAAGTCAGAGACTCTGTTGTCTCGACCATTGTCCGCGTCCATGTATACGAACTTTGCCTAACTCAAAGTCTCGGACTCTAAAGTCAGGAACTTTGGTTTAGGCCAGGCCTGCCGTAGTCCCGATTCATAGTTAAGGCCCCTGGAACAGTAGCTCTAAAGTTTGTCTACCCAAGGACACCTTGGACTGTCCTCTGACTTTGCCGAAGCGATAGCTGGTAGGGCAAATACAGCACCGAGTTCAGTTCAGTGTTGCCTTACGTCCACAGAAACCATAAGGCTTATTAAGGACGGGGAGCCCAGGAAGGCCACTTTGACTTTCACACAGCTCCTGAGCTCTTTGACAACTCAGAAATCTCACCCGACAGGTCTTTCAAACACAGGGCGCCGCCTTACTTTTGTTGGATCATACGTCAGTGGGCGGAACTTTCTAGGGGCGATACGTCAGTTGGCCCGGGGACAGAACCAATCAGGCGGAGGCAGGCGTCATCCTTCACGTCGACTCGAAAAGGTTGCCCTCGCCTCCTCCCGGATCACAGGCACTACTTTTCCTGGGAAATGGATTCGGCAAAACGGCGCGGCTTTCTTCCTGCGAGATGATATGTGTCGGTGTTGCGTGTTGGGGCAAATTGCGGAACCATGTTGACTTCACAGGCTAACGTTAACTGAGGAGGGAGGCGCTGGACTCTGTCAAGCTAAAATGGGAGACCGTTAGTCTGGAATTTCACCCTAGCCTTTCCTTTATAGCCGAATCGGCATCGTGCAGTGACGTTTCTGACACCGTTCGTTAGGGGATCTTAGCTCGCTGGGTTTATCTCTCTTACATTGACTCGCATGTGGAGTGATAGTTACCGTAGGCGATTGAGGCCAGCATTGCTTCGTTCCTTATGACCGTGGTGCACGTGTGAAATCCATCGCGCCTTGATGAGCCCTTTGCTTGTCGGCTCCCTTCCGAGCTGACGCTGCGCTCCCCGACTCGTGCCCGCCTTCTGGTTTGCTGTGTTACTGTGGCCCGAGCTCTGCATGCGAGGAAACACCGATCAGTGTTTTATTTTATGTTTGTTCACAGCAAGGTGATATCAGACAGACAAAAATGATCATTTGTAAGTTATACTAACTTATCCACAGGGCTATGAAAAAATCAAAAATAATCTTTAGAAAGTGATACTAACTTATCCACAGGACTGTAAGTGATACTAACTTATCCACAGGACTGTAAGTGATACTAACTTATCCACAGGACTGTAAGTGATACTAACTTATCCACAGGACTATGAACAATCAATTTAACAAGAGAAGTTATGAGTATTATACGAAATTTCTCTGACGTTTTTACAGTGTAACACCCATTAATTTTTTTAAATTTCATTTAAATAGTGTGGTCTAGGACACCCAAATGGTATGTGGTTAAATGATGGGAAGCGTAATGGTTTCCCTGTGTAGGCCTCGTGGCCTGAGGTGGCCTAGATGATCGGTAAACGTAGTCTTTTGGGTCGCTTGTGTTTTCCTATTTCTCCTTCCGACCGGTCGATCAGCATGTGTCACGTTACCCGGCTTCTTGCTGAATAGCTCACACTGAACTATGGCCGAACGAAACCCGTCACTTTCGCAATGTCTTGTTTGCCACTCTTTGGCGATTCCGGCTGTGCGATAGGGAGACGTCTTTGACGTACTTTCCCCCGCCCTTATTCCTGGCTTTATGATCTTTCTGTTTCTATGCAAATGGTAGGTCATTAGTTCTACACCAGGCTGACTTCATGGTTTGCGGCGTGAGTACGGGTAAACTGTGTGAAGTGACGCACCACGACAGCAGCAGCACCACTATCACCAGAATGCCATCCTCAGAACATCTAGTTCGCGCGAAAAAGAATCAAACTGGAAATAAGATGCCTAACTGTGAATGGCGTTTCTATAGTAACACTGGGTTATGATTCTTCTGTCGCAAAAGATGGGGGAAAATAATGCAAGGTTCCTCCTGTAAGAGCGTGATGTGGTTCTTTGTCAGGCTCCTCCTTCGTCACAAGAACATCCACAGGCAGGCTTGTAATTGTTGTGATTGATTGATTGACTGAGAGAGAGAGAGAGAGAGAGAGAGAGAGAGAGAGAGAGAGAGAGAGAGAGAGAGAGAGAGAGAGAGAGAGAAGTCGATGGTTAAGTT
>OY757549.1:2014514-2022886 GCA_963584105.1 Alviniconcha strummeri
AAGGGTCTTTTCTTTCTTTCTTTTTTTGACAGAAGAATGGGTATTTCTGGCCGATGAATGGGTCTTTTGGGGCCGAAGAATGGGTGTTTTGGGCCGAAGCAGGGCCTACCCAGAATATGTGCGCATAATTTTGTACTGTCTTCATTAACATAAACAGCTGTTGTTGTTTTCTTTCCCGTTTGTGTGTTGTGATGTTTGTAATGAACGCTAGCAGTCAACTGTTTCAGTTTATTTTCCCTTGACGGAAAACCCTCCATCGGCTCTTAGACAACACAATGCAATGCTGGAGATGTCCGTACCCAGCTTTCCACCCGCCCGTTGCTGCTAGTAGTTGATTGCTTACTTGATTGGTTGATTGCTTACTTGATTGCTGGAGGATTAGTACTCGATGAAATTAAGCCTGATGCGCTAGCCGTGCAGCTGCAGAACGCTTCGTTGAAGTGAACACACTGACCGGCCTCCCGGTGCAAAGCCTTTAGATCCTCCCTTCCTGCCAGTGTACGAGATGCGATCTCTGGGCGCAGCGGGTCCACGTCAAGACTCCAGCGGTGCTGAGCGCTTACGACCCACAATGCATTTACGGTCGCTGCACGATTCCCGCCACCAAATGCCATGGGGCACCATCTATGAAGAGTCACATGGAAAGGCTACAACGTATTGCAACATCTCTGTCTCTGGAGATCTAAAATAGTCCCTTGTCTGGGCGAGGGCTGGATGTAAAAAAGCATACATGCTCATCTATTACCCTCGTAAATAAAGAATTTTACCCCACCCTCTCTCTCTCTCTCTCTCTCTCTCTCTCTCTCTCTCTCTCTCTCTCTCTCTCTCTCTCTCTCAATGAGAGGAGATGTCAGAGGGTGGGTGCGTGTAGCAACGAACCCGGGCGTGTGTAGGCTTTATGGGGTGGTTTATGACCCGAGTGGGAAGCTTGCGATCATAGCTTGTTTGTGCGGTGTGCGTCAGTCTCAGTCCCGTTCCAGAGCCAACCATGCCGCCAGTATAATCGTCTAGCCAAAGAGGCTTAACATGCGAAGTTTAGTGCAAGCCGCACAGTCGTCCACGGCTGCTTGTCTGCCTCTGATCGAATCAGACATGACAACATCCCGGCCTCATTCGGCAAACATCACTCGGCAATGTAGTGAACACTGCTCACTCGCGTTTTTATTGTCTCTATGAATCATCATCCCGTCTGCAAACGTGCTCCCACACCGACCGCCCAACAGCCAGTATCGGCCGTTTTAGAATCGGTCACTTAGTTGATGGTTATCGCCCACTTAACCTTAGGTTATTTTTTCAGGGCGAAAGGCAGCGGGAAACTAAAGCAGAAGAGGCTGTAAACATCCGGCACAGCTTCAAAAATCTTTCGTACACAACTTCGTCAAAACTCAATTACTTCTTTGGTCCCCTCGCAGTTGCTTCAAAGTATGACAGCTTCCCCGACGTCCCCAAAGAGCTTATTGAAATGAAAAGTGAAAGTCGTAGTCACCGTTAAGGACCCACGTCACTTCTTGTCTGAACAGAAGGAGCAGAAATCACTAGAGAGAAGGTTAGGCAAGGCGATGAGGACAAGCAGAAACGCCTTAACGTCCCTGTGTGCCACTATCTTGATCAAAACAAAACCCGTATCCCAGGGTGCGGGAGACAGGAAACTAATGTACCAAACGCTAAATGGTCTCCCGTTGAGCGAGTGTGTGTTAAGATGGCCGCTGGCAGGGGCCGTTTTTGAGCCGTTGTAGTGTTTTTATTTTCACTGATTTTGGCATTGAACCACAGGTTTTGAAAGGGAAGGTGAGCGGGACTGTTTCCGAACCTGAATCCGTCTGTTTACTTGACGAGTATCTTACCACCAGGCCGAACCGGGCCTATGCCATGCGCAGGGTCGAATGAAGGCCGGTTATGGAGTAGAAGGGAAGTAATTTTGTCTGATTTCCCCGCCGAGCCTTTACTGCTCAAGAAGAGCGCTAGGGACAGCATCAGACGCCCCCTGCATTCATACGCCTATACCATGGACCTGTATGTAGAAAATAGGTCCATGCTTCTACGCTGTATAGCAGTGGTACGTGGCTGTCGCCCCTGATCCACAGTTGCAACTCCAGATTCTTGTCGCTGCATAATGAACAATGAATCTGCAAATTAACTGCCGTTTGCAGAGCCGCGCAAATGTGAACCTGCAGCGACTGACAAATAATTTAAGGCTATATTTACCTCTGGAGCTGCAGAAAAAAGAGAATTAGAGTTCAGGAGCTGTATGAGTCGAGGTGGCTGTCTTGGGCTTTCCGTCCTAATGAGCCTCACAGTTTCTGTGAACGTAAAGCAAAATTGAACCATGCTTCGGCATTGGTCACAGTTTGTCCCTAATATGTCAGCCGACATCCGAGGACATGAAGCTCTACATCATCATCATCATCATCATCATCATAAAAAGGAGGCGATTTTGCAGCGACAATGCTTGCGCTCTAGTGTGTACGAAAGTGACTTGTGGCATCGAAACCTGATGCCTGTTCGTTCACAGGTCAAATGTTTCTCGGTGCAGAAACCTGCGTCACTGAACTTGTATCATCGCAAAATTCATTTAGCTTCTGCCAGATTGCATCCCATTAATTTTTAGCAGCTGCATAAGTAGGCCTAACTTTGTCGTTTCAAAGTGCACGCTTAATGGTCTGTGCTGTGATGTTGGGCATTGTTCCCGTAATGTACGGCCAATCCCCAGTTGGCGTAACTGAATGGTTAGACGAGAGTACTTTCCTCGACAATCGCAATGGCTTCCACGACTTCTCTCTCTCTGAAAACGTGTGTCAAACAGCGGTAACGTGTTTTGTGGTTTGAAAATAGGGTCGCCATCTTTGTTCTTTTTTTTCTTTCTTTTTTACATGGGACCTTGTGTCTGTAAGCGACTGCGTTTGTGTTTCGGGAACGCAGCATCGTAATCGAAGAGACATATAGAGACAAATGCGATTATGCAAACTAGAGAAACTGATAAATATCCTATTACGGTTTCGGCGGTTTCGGTCTAAGTATATTATGTGGTTTAAGCGAAATTTAGATGAAACCTAAAACTTTGTCAACCACCAGCAAGCCAAGACATGGATCAGCGGCAGTGGGACACAAAAATCATTTTCATTTTTCGTTTCCTTTCTTCCCATAAAACCCAGCTAATTTGCTACCTTCGCACCCCCATCCCCCCCCCTCCCAAGCGATCTCGATCTCCACATCCCCAGGGATCCCTACCCCGCCCCACTACACACACACTCTCTCGCTCAAACACACACACACACACACACACACACACACACACACACACACACACACACACACACACACACACACACACACACACACACACACACACACACGGATCCCATCCCCAACCCTACAAAGGTCTGTCCCCCTCGCGCCCCCTCCCACCCACCTACTCCGCACACACATGCACCTCCCCCCTACCTCCCCCCCCCCCCCCACACACACACAAGACCACCGCCCACCTCCCTTGCAAAGACACTCTCTCCATTGGAACTTAGTGCAGAAATGCGGGTCAAGGCCAAAGCGCTCAAGCTGTCTCCATTACAGAGAACGGTAATTGAGTTGCGTTCACTGTACGCGGGTCAGTAATTAATTAAAACCGCACCTCTCCAATCTTCTCTTCCACCGAGCGAGCTTCCTCAGCTTTCGCTGGCTTTCCAGGGCTTGGTGTTGGTGCCCGTGTGTCCAAGAGAAGGCTCCCCATGGAACCGTTGCTTCGTTACCTCTTCGTTCTTGTTTCGCCGGTCCTAAAAATTCACGTTGTCAATTCGCCACGATATAACTGTCATGGATGACTGCGTGTAAAAAAGTGTGTGTCACAGCACTGAGACGGCTCTGCTCAAAATGACTAACGCGAATGACGTTATGTTTGCTCTGGGTGTTGGTGATGTGTCTGTCTTAACTCTTCTCGATCTGTCTTCTGCTTTTGATACAGTAAACTAACATATTCTCTTCCGCAGACTTCAGTCTCTCTGCGCCATTTCTGGCACAGCCGTTTCGTGGTTTGAGTCTTACCTCACTGATAGGACTCAGGCTGTGACTGTCAATGGCCAGAGTTCAAGATTTGCGGACGTTGTGTGTGTGTGTGTGTGTGTGTGTGTGTGTGTGTGTGTGTGTGTGTGTGTGTGTGTGTGTGTGTGTGTGTGTGTGTGTGTATGTGTGTGTGTGTCCCCTAGGGCTTAGTTCTTGGTCTTATGCTGTTCTTCATTCTCCAGTCTTCGCCTCTCTGCTCTCTGACTGAAACTCATTTCTGTCTCCATCCAATCTTTTGCTGATGACGCACAACTACTTCAGTCCTGTCCTCCTGATCAGATACACGCCACTGTCTTGACTATGCAGACATGCATCTCTGAAATAAAGACCTGGATGACACAAAGCGAACTGAAACTGAATGACAAGACAGAAGCTGTCGTCATGAAGTCAAACAGAACCACTTTTCCCTGACGCTCAGCCCGCTTCTCTTCGTGTTGGTACTCCCGACATTCCGTTCACTACCTGTGCTCGCAACCTTGGTTTCATGATTTCAGATAACTTGACTCTTGGCAAGCGCTCTTTAACTGTCTGTCGTTCTGCTTACGTGGAAATCAGACACATCAGCTCTATTCGCCAATACCTGACTGTTGAGGCAACCCAAACTCTCATTTGTGCCTTTGTTCTCTCCTGGTTAGTTTATTGTAATTCTTTTATCTGGCTGACCACATTACCTTCTCACTAAACTAGAGAAAATTCATAACTCTGCAGCAAAACTCGTTTTCAAGGCACGAAAATATCATTATGTGTAACCTGTTCTGCAGTCTCTCCATTGATTAACGGTCCAGACCAGAATAGACTAGAAACTGTCAACTATCTGTCACAATTTTTCTTCTCTGACTTATCTCCTACCTATTTCTCTGACATCCTCATTGTGTAAGCCCTCCCAGACAGCTTCGTTCTTCGGCAGACGGAAGGATACTTTGTATTCCTCATGTTAGAACAACAACCATTGGCCAACGCTGTTCGCCTACTGTGCTCCAAAGCAATGGAATTCCCTTCTGACATCTGTCACATTCAGATCTCCCATGCCTTCAGAACTGCGTTAAAAACTCACCTCTACAATCAATACCACAACAAGTGATTTCAAATTCTGTCTTCTAATTTGCGACTGAGGTTTCTGTGGTTGTACCCTTTGTCATATACATGTGTCTTGTCAGTTGAACATTACGAGCTCCCTTCTGTTGGAGATGCGTATTCAGACTGGAATGATAACAATAATGCACATGGTGCTAACGACATAGTTAAGGAGCTGTGCGACAGTCGAGGTGGCCGTCCTGTGCTGTCCGTCTTAAGGAGACTTATGGTTTCCGTGGACGTAGAGGTATATTGAACCATGCTCACGCATTGGTCTCAGCTTGTCCATAACATGTCAACCGACATCCGAGGGCCTTAAGCATCACCTGTAGGCAGAAGTGCTAACGGTGGCATGAGTCATGTCTTTGATACATACTTCATTACAAAGTGCATTAGCGCTGCTACTGCTGCTACTGCTACTGCTGCTGTTACTACAACTGATGAGCTGACTTTGTGCGGCTGACGAGACGTTAATATTCAGATTTTATTACTGATGATGCTCATAATAATAATGTGTGTGTGTGTGTGTGTGTGTGTGTGTGTGTGTGTGTGTGTGTGTGTGTGTGTGTGTGTGTGTGTGTGTGTGTGTGTGTGTGTGTGTAATGAACATCGTCAGTAATAAAAACTGAATATTAACGTTCTGTCAGACATATATATATATGATCAAGATGATGAGAATCAGATCAATGGCCGTTAGAGTAGGTGCTTGCTTGTATGCTTACATCAATTCAGAGCGCCGCAGGCATGACTGTGAAGCGTGCAGCCTGAGAGCAGTGTCTAGCACGCACTGCCGTCGTGCTGTTGGCGGTTGAAGGGCTGTCTTGTCGCGCGCCTTTTCTTTTGCTTCCTAACGCTTGTGGCACCGAGTTCCGCCCCATTCCAGTTCCGGTTCCGGCTCTCCGTGCCCCCTTGTCTCCCAATCATTTTGTTCTGCTTTGGTTATCGATTTAACCAGTCCCCTAAAAACGTGTCGGAGACTATTTCTCTCAGTGAAGTAAGTGAAATGCAAATATGATTATTATAGAGGTGTGCGTAGTACTAATACTACTATTACTGAACATTGTTTTACGTCAACTCCTTGTCTGTCCGCTTCTTTATTTCCTTCTTCTGTTCTTATTTTCTATCTCTGTTCTACATTAGACGAAAACGCTTGTGTTTTTATTTGTATGTGTCGTCGTATAGGTGAGTACATTTCTCTAGAGCAGTTCCATATAATTCTAGTATTGACTGGTTTGACTGGATTGCGTTTGCTGTTAGCTGTGTTGTGTCCGAAACTGTGGGCCAGCTCTTCACTTTTGTGTTGGTGATTTGTCTTGAACTGGTATAAGAATTGTCGGCGTGATTCGTTCTCATTGGGGTGCATGACACCGCACGCCTGACGGGCGTTCAAATCCAGGAAATAGCTAACTCTGCCATAGCTATAACCGTTCCCAAAAACTGTCTGGGAAACGGGATTTGCTATCGAACGAAATCCATTTTAATGACGGAGTCACTTTGCTGCACTTGAGATTGCGTGAAAACTCGGAATCCAGGCAGGAGGTCACGTGACCCCTTGCAGCCAGAAGGGAAACATTTTGCTGGGAGCGCCATATGGCGTCCGCAGCACAGGAAATGGGTTTAAAACAACGCTGTGTTGTTTTTTCAAGGCGTGTGCATTAGAAAGGGACGTTTCCACACTCACCCGTGGCCCCGTGAAGAAGGAGCTCACCGTGAGCCCATTAGTCATGGCTGCCCATCGTGAATCAGACTTAGACTTCTGTTGTCTAGACATTGTCTTCTGCTGTCCGTCATGCGCTGCTTAATCTCATCGTACTAAGTCTGTTCCAAATCCCCCCCCCCCCCCCCCCCCCCATCTCTACTCCGCACTTCTCCCTAACCACCGTTTCGTGTCCTAGTTTTTTTTGGTTTGTTTTTCCCCCCATCCAGGACGTTCAAACATTGAAATCACAGTCTCGGCCATTTGTGGCACCTTTAGGTTTTTCTGGACTGAAACCAAAACCGCGAATGTACCCGAGCTAATGTGTTATTGGAAATGAAACTTAGTTTGACTGCAAACAATCGAATTCTAGTCGAAGTCCCCTGGATTGTTGCTAGGATAATTTAGCTGTGTGTGTGTGTGTGTGTGTGTGTGTGTGTGTGTGTGTGTGTGTGTGTGTGTGTGTGTGTGTGTCAGTGTGTGTGTGTGTGTGTGTGTGTGTGTGTGTGTGTGTGTGTGTGTGTGTGTGTGTGTGTGTGTGTGTTCAACTAAGTGCAGCTAGAAACAAAAATCATGGCTTCTCGTTTGTTGCAACATAATGTACCAGGACATTTTGCACTCTCACTCGGGTTTCGCACTGTTCAACATTCGAATGCCTTTGGGATTTCTTAGGTTTCTTTCCTCATTCTCTTTAGCGTTCAGATTTGCGTCGTGTGTACCATGTGCTCGGCATCAGTCTGAAGATAGTATTATCGCAGAGTGCCTGCAAACAGTGGTGAAAAGAAGCACGAGTGCACGCACAGCTTCACACACTGAGATTGCACGGGTCTGGCGGAAGAGGGATGGAAGGGAGATTACTCTTGGATTTTAACATCCTGTCAACCGCACATCTCCACCTCAGCACGAATCACATACACCGACTCTCTCTCTCTGTCTGTCTGTCTGTCTGTCTGTCTGTCTTTGTTGTTTGAGTGCACATGCTCGAATTTGCTTTGACTGTGCTTTGATTGTTTCCTTTGTAACGGGCTATGTGCTCCATATCCACTATGTAGAAACAGCACATAAAAAAGTAAACTATTTATATTGTTGTTATTATAAAATGAACATGCGATCAATGACATGACAAGTATACGTCCCATTCACTATGATGGTGCACAGTACAATTGTGTGGAACCTGTATTCCGCAAGCATTCGACACGGGAACAGTCAGTCGGATGCCATGGTGGGCAGGGTGACCTGTTTCAGATTAATTCGCGGGCCGACATGGGAAGCTGCGCTAAGCCAAACTAAGGCACTTAAATACATGGGGAGGATTTGGAGGAGGTGGGGGTGGGGGTGGGGGGGTAGTGGGGGTAGTGGTGGTGGTGGTGAAGGTAATGGCACGGAAGTTTGAAATGAGAAGAGAGCCAAAGACTGTTTACTTGTTCCTGCAGTGGCAAACCATGCATGGCGATGTTCTGACTTACAGGGCGGAAGCTTTCACACCTCTGGGTTTTGAACACTGGGAACGGAATTTCTGCGTCCTTGGTACACCATTGTGATATGGTTG
>OY757549.1:2025586-2076132 GCA_963584105.1 Alviniconcha strummeri
ATTCCTCCGGGAACATACCCTTATCAAATAGTACATTAAAGACATTCTTCAAATAAGGAACGATCACTGGTTCCGCCACTTTGAGCATTTCTGCTAGAATACAGTCTGGTCCCGCTGACTTACCAGCTTTTAAATGTCTGATTGCATTCCTTACTTCTTGCTCAGTTATCTCACAATCTAGTATGTCATCAAAGGTCTCTTCTTCCTGAATGCCATCATTGCTTTCCACGTTACTATCACTAACTGTGTTTTTGGTACTTTCGTTAAAAACTCGGTCAAAGTGGTCTAACCATTCTTTTGTCTGAATATTATTGACTAAATTTCTCCGCTTTCTATGTTTTCTTACTTCCTTCCAAAAATCTGAGGAATTTTCACAGACTCAAGCAAAGCAGATGCTGATGCTTTCTTATCTTCTCTCTTCTTGTTTTCTATTAAACATTTATATTCTTTGCGTTGTTTTGAATACAGGTCAAAATCATCATCGTTTCTGGTTCTCATAAATCGCCTTAGACATTGTTTTACTTCTTTTTTCTTGGAATGGCAGTCATTATCAAACCATTTATTATCATACTTTTTCTTTCCCGTATTGGTACCTTTCGTTTTCATACCACTAGCTGCTTGCAGTAATGCTTCTGTGAAAATCTCAAGTGACTTCGCAGGACAATCTTCTGTGAGATTCTGTGCTTCAACCATCCTTTCCCTACATACCTGAGATAATAGATTCTCTTGAAACTGATCTATTCTGTCTACATGCCAAATATATTTGTCCCTTTTCACAGCTTCTTCTTCAACGTTTGCAGTATCGGAATTTACCTGGCATTTACAATACAACTCTACTGGCATATGGTCTGATTCTATCCTGTCATTCACATTCAAGGTCTCAGCTAAATATAAAATATCACTAGACATCAAAAAGTAGTCTACGACTCTGTATCCATGCTCGGACAGGTAGGTGAAATTTCCGGTCTCATCGCCCAGACAAATTCCATTAAGTATTTCTAACCCATAACATGCGCATGTTTCAAGCAGCCTTCTACCAAATGCATTAACTTCTCTATCCTGGGACGTTCTGGTGGGTTCAAACAACGATACCTTGCAAAACGGTTCATAATCGCCTCCATCCATTTGGCTAAATTCTGTGTTAATCTGGTAGTTAGCGGTTCTAGCATTAAAGTCACCATTGCATATAATGTGCAAATCTCCATCCTTTTCCATCAGCTCATTTATACACGTATCCAACTCTGTTATGTGGCAGTCAGTCTGAGACAGGTCATAGAAGGGGCTCCCTGGTGGGGGTATGTACGTGGCTATATACATTATAACTCTGTCACAACCAAACGCCTCTTTTGATAGCTTCAGTACAACAATGTTATGGTACTGTACACCAATTTCTTGAACAAAACTAGACATATTGTTGCGTACCATGACTAGAATTCCACCCGATCGTCTACCTTGATGGGAAAGCTTAATAGCCGGAGACACGAATTTGAAATAATCCGTAAAGACATGGGATAAATCAAAGTTTTCATCAATGAAGGTTTCTGTTAGTGTTACAAAGTCAAAACTCTCCACATACGCCATCCAATCAGCATCGGACAACTTGCTCACCAAACCTGCAATATTATACAGAAGAAATGATGCTGGTTGTACTTGCGAGGGCCTGCCTGCCTCCTAGCTCCATACGTCAGCAGCGTCTCCAAACGGCTCATCTCGGTCCTCTTCCGTCTCCTCTCCGGTCAGCGCGGTGTGCTCAGACGGGATGACCTCTGCCACAGGGACATGGCTAGGTTGGGCTGAGGAGAACATGGAGTCGATGCGGGTCTGTGCAGGAGGAGTCCCGGTTCGTCCCCTGCCGAATCCGCGGCTGGTCTGTGAGGCGGGTGTTAAAGGCTGGCGAGCCACACCCGTCGTCGCTGTGGAGCTGCTCCTATTCCCTCGGTCTTCTCCGGTGCCTCCTGTGCTCGGTCCGGGGTCAGCAGTGGTACTCATGGTGCCACCACGAGCTCGTAAGTTGTATGTCGAACTCTGCTGCCTTGGTGCCGTGTTGCTGACCAGCTTCTGGGTACCAGTGTGGATGCGACTCCCAGTCGTCTGGCTCTGTGGGCGTGTTGCTCGCGTACTGTCGGTGGCATCGGCCCTGTTGATCAGACTCGCTGGTGGTTGGTTCTGTGTCGCCCGAAGCGGCGGGAACGCGGCTGTAGACAGCACGTGGTCCACAGTGGATCTCCGAGTGTTGACATCAGTGACAGCGCCCCCTCTGTTGTTGCTAGCAGGAGCATGCTCTAGTCCACCGTCCTGCTTTGTAGAAGGTCCACTGCCACCGTGTCTGCGACGGTTGTCTTCTCTTCGGACTTCTTGTCTGTCAAGGTCATAGGTGAAGATGGCAGGGTCTGTGACAAGCTTGTCAAATCGTAGCTTGGATGGCTGTCCATTCTGTCTCATCTCCCGCTGCAGTGACATCAGTTCTTTCCTCTTCATTCGCACTGTTTCTGAGAAATCTCTCACATAAATGTTCTTGAATGTTTCTGATTGATTTAATTTCCGGGCCTGAGTAAGGACTGTCGTCTTCTGCTTGTATGAAAGGAACTTTGCAACAATGGCTTTCCCTGATCTGTGAGCACGTTCGATCAAGATGTCCTCCGTTATCCCCATACCTTCCCTGATAGCCTCCTTCACCTTTCTCTCACATTCATCCCATTGTTCCGTGCCCGCTGGTACCGCCGGAAAGCCAAGGAACAGTAGGTTGTTTCTTCTGCTCTGGTTTTCTAGGTAGTCACACTTGCTGCCGAGGAAGCCGACTGCGTTCCGTAGCTCCTGGTTCTCCCGCCATACAGCTTGGTATTGCGTGTGCAGCTCCTCCACGTCACTTGCGAGTCGCGCCTGTTCCTCCTGCTGTAGACGGTGCTCGATTTTGTCTTCGACACTCTGGAGTCGTTCGTCTATGATGTGCCCCTGCTCGGTGATGGCTTGACGAGTTGCTGATTCGAGTCGTATGACAGCTTGATTGAGGGCCTGGGTCATTTCCGAGTGGTAGCGGGCAAACACTGACTGGCCTTCTTGCTGGTCTGAGTGTTGACTGGTTTGTTCTTCTGTGCCCCCGCTTTGCTGTACTGCATTGTCCCCTGTTACTGTCGTTTCGAGAGGTCCAGGGTTGGCTTCCACGTCGCCACATGCGAGTAAAATTCCTGCAATGAATACTGCAACTGCAACGCTCATCATGAACCCGACTGGCCCCAGTCGAACAGTCACAATGTACCTGTTTTGTGTTTGCAATGTTCGTCTCCCCGACACGAACCTGGTGGCGGTCGCCAGCATGCGCACAGTAGACAGGAGACGCTCCACAGGTTGCACAACGAGGCCTTTGCTTTGCAAAACGTAGGCAAAGTTTTCTTTTGCAGCGTTGTCACCTCGGGCCGGGCAGGCAGAAGGGCTGTTGACTGCAGTGTGACACAAGGCCAAGACGAAAACACTGCCAATGACCACTGTGCGAGCGACGCTCAGAGGCCAGCCAAGCGTAACAGCAAAAGTCCGTGCTTCCACTGCCTTGTGCACTCTTCTTTGCATGTAATTTTGAAAAACAAAATAAAACGCCCCACAAGTGGCTCTTGTCTGTAAATCTGATACCGGCATGTTCAACAGAGTCTCTTCTAATCCTCCGTGTAGTATCTTGAAGATTGGGCTGGTAATGACACAGTTAATTAGGAAAAACTGTGAAAGTCTTGCGCAGCTACCAAAATAGCGTCCGCTCCGCTCTGTGAGATCAACTCACCCCGAGAGAGAGAGAGAGAGAGAGAGAGAGAGAGAGAGAGAGAGAGAGAGAGAGAGAGAGAGAGAGTAGAGGTAGAGAGACAGATAACGTGTGAGCGGAGAGATATGTGTATTTGTGTGTGTGTGTGTGTGTGTGTGTGTGTGTGTGTGTGTGTGTGTGAGAGAGAGAGAGAGAGAGAGAGAGAGAGAGAGAGAGAGAGAGAGAGAGAGAGAGAGACAGACAGACAGACAGACAGACAGACAGACAGAGACAGAGAGCACACAGAGACAGAGAGTGCGCGCATGTGTGTGTGTGTGTGTGTGTGTGTGTGTGTGTGTGTGTGTGTGTGTGTGTGTATGTGTGTGTGTGTGTGTGTGTGTGTGTGTGTATGAGAGAGAGAGAGAGAGAGAGAGAGAGAGAGAGAGAGAGAGAGAGAGAGAGAGAGAGAGAGAGAGAGAGAGAGAGAGAGAGAGAGAGAACTCGAACTCGAAAACTTTATTTTACAAGGATTGTAGTTTAGGTTCATTCAAAAACCTGTCTAACAACTAGTCCTTGCTAAGCTACAGATGAACAGATATCAAATTACAGGCATTATTGGGGCCATAAAACCCCCACCCAATCAAAAAGGAAAAGGACCGGAAAGAAAAGGTTATAGGGTCATGGCCCGGAACATGTATACAAATTACAATACACTCGGTTACACACACAACAAAATATATTTTTTATATAAATACGTTTTATTTTATGTATTTATATACATGTAATGGTATATAATACATTGTGTAACATTCGATCCCAACATCATTGCTGATATAGAGAATCTGCGGGCCTGAAAGTCTTAATTATTCTAAGTGCACACACAGTCTCACATATAGCGACAGGCAAGACCTGTACTGAAGACTTCAACAGATAATCACTTCAGTTCTGGTCATTTACATCAACTACACAAGTCGGGCAAAACCAGACATCATCGGCACTTGATCGGCGGTTGATTTAGCCCAAAACAGTTTAAATGACACCACTCGACTTGGCAGTTTTCATTTTCACATGCTACCATGTCATCTTTCTCTTCTGGCTGGCGACAGTAGCACCACAGAGGCTTCTTCTGCCTTCCCTTTGATTTGCTGGCTTTGGTTGGCATGGAAGTGGCAGCATTTTTCTTTTGTGATGAAACACTTAAAGGTCTCTTGGCCCGTCTGCTGCGTCCTGGGCCACCAGGAGATGAGGACAGTGGCTTTGTGCTTGAGCATGATTGTGGCTGCATGCTTCTCTGCTCTGTGAAATGTTCTGCCGCCAGCTCTGGCAGAACCACCTTTTTCACAAACTCTTCTGCCTTCATCTGACAGGAAACCCAAAATTCACGATCAGGCTCGATGCGAGTTGTTGAGAAGTCCACTTCTGCACTTGAAGTAAAGATCTGACGCTGCACTTGTGAGTAGCATGGGTGAGTCGTCTTCAAGGAAAAATTGTCATCTTGTGAAAACAAAGAAAACTCCTTGTCCTTGCAAGCCTCAGAAACTGAACCCTGCCTGTGTTTGAAAGGACACTTAATTTCTAGGCAGCCTGATTTCTGACCACAACAAGAGCAGGAAACAAGACCATCAGGTGATGATCCCATCTAGGGAAAGTCTTGGTTTACAATAAGTCCACATTTTTCCACTTGAAGATGCACATGTTCCTTCCGCAACATGTTAGTGTGCCTGGCAGAGTCCTCATGCAAGTTTCCCCAACGGGTTGCTGGCACACTTGTTGTTTGGCTGCGCTCAAAGTAGCATACATCAATCATGGCTTGTCAACACTGGTATGGCACACTGCATGTAACTGTGAAGCAGTTACTCTTCCCACCCTGGCTGGATACCAGGCTGAACACTTTCTTTGTTTCGGAGTCTGCCTCACTGTCTTTGTGGTTTGCTGATCTGTCACCTTCAGTTTAGGAAATAAATCATCACAGTGTTCCACCAGGGATTGCTAGTCCATTTTGTCACACTTGGAGTTGCGCAGACTTTGTAGTGATTTTGGAGCTATAACTGGCTCCACAGGGTCCTCAAATTCTGCACAATACTCTGGCATGATGCTGAGAATGGCAGCTTTGTCCCCAGTGTTATGCAGGTCACGGAGCAGGCTGTCAGTTTCCTCCTTTGTTGGTACAGGAGTCGTGCTCTGCCTGCAGATGTACGAAAACAGACATTTCTTGTGGTTGTCCATCATGGAAGCCGACGTGTAGTCAATCTTGAATCTCACTTCTGGTAAAACTTTGTTGACGCTGCTTGGGAGTATCCAGTACGCCGGAACACCAGTGACACAGTGGCCTTTCCCGGACTCTCACGACAGCTTCAATCTTAAAGAGAAGTGCGCCAACGTGGGTGCATGTTTCTGCAACGCCTGACAGACTGATGACGACCCATGGCTGGAACAGCTTTTCATTAAGCCTCATGGAGTGCATCACCTGTGTTAAAAAATAAGAAAAGCTTGTTACCCACTTGTATGTAAAAGGCATTTAAGCAATGCTCTCCTGTTAATGTTAAACATACCATCTGAATCACTCCCTGAACCTAACCTGTTATGACACAACGTTTTTAAGCCTGTAGGTCCATTAAACATACCATCTGAATCACTCTAAGGGTCAGATAGCCTAAACTGGGGGTCACAACACTGAAGATGAAATAGCCTATGATATACATACATACAGTAGATGAATATTCAGTAGCAACCATTTTTGTGGGGGTTTCCCGACCCCCACCCCCACACCACAATTGTTTTATGTTCCATCATTACCATTAAAGTGATTTTATGTTTGCGATGTGATTGGTTTTGTGGACTGACTTGAAAAAGGGGTATATATATTTATATAAAAGAAGAGTTTGCATTTACTTATGTCCTGAGGTGACCCTGTGGCTCACAGAACATTAAAATACTAACTAACCAGACTCTATTTAGCGCTGTGTAACACTGCCATCAACAGGTGAAAAGTGCTTATTTTCAACTTGTCATTCTGTGCAATCTACCAACACAAATTAATGATTCCAAGAAATGATCATTTTACGTCCTGAACATCAGTTTTTGTCTGAATGATGTGAGTTTGGAGAGAGTTTTGGTGAGATTGTCCTACAACTATGCTAGATACATTTTCAACAACGATGTCACTGTGTGGGTGGGCACAAACAGTCAGAAGCAGTTCATGATAAGTAAAACACAGTTCATTTCACTGGTCAAAGTACATGGGGGTAGGGGTGGGGGGGTGGGGGGGGGCAGGAGGTACATGTACTTCATATTGTTATTATAGATATATATCTCATGTCCATCTCTCTCTCTCTCTCTCTCTCTCTCTCTCTCTCTCTCTCTCTCTCTCTCTCTCTCTCTCTCTCTCTCTCTCTTTCTCTCTCTCTCTCTCTCGAGACGCAGCAAGTCTACTTTTCCAGAGCTCGTCAGATGTTGACTAATTTGTGCTAATTACTCTCCACCAAGGACGTTAATTGTGTAAATTTGTGTACCTGTGTGAAGGAGATAGCCATGCCTGTGGGCCCGTTGACTTTCAGGGTGGTATGTGGAGGCTTTGTCACTGTTTTTGTGAACTTTATGTACAAACGTGTGCTGGTGTACAGACTGAGCCATGTTAACACGGTAAAACTGTGCAGCCTACGCCTCTCCTTCGCTCTCGTGTTTCTGATCGCCACACTGCTACACAGATCAGGCGACGTGGAGCTCAACCCAGGACCACCACCGATGAATGGAAACATCCGACAGACCCGACTACAGACCAACAACCGCAGCCTTTCTGTAGACAACATCGACAGAACTTCAGCCCGGAACGAGGGGTCTGTACAAGAACCATCACTATCAGACGTGATGCAAATGTTGTCGGGCATGAAGCAAGACATGAGCCAAAGGTTTGACACGCTCAGTGGACATCTCGATACCTTGAATGATTCCGTGTCTGGTCTGCGAAACGAAGTGACTCAGTTGGCGCGGGAGGTCGAAGAAATGAGGAGTGAAATCGAACAACTGAAGGCGGAGAACCGTGAACTTACAGATAGACTGGGAGAGGTGGAAAAGAAGCTGGACGACTTGGAAGGACGTTCAAAGAGAAATAACCTGATCTTCACAGGACTGCAGAAACAGACCCAGGCCGACTACGAGTCGTGGGAGGACTGTGAGAAGCTGGTACAGGATCTGATCCACAACCAGCTGAAGATACCGGACGATACCCAGTTCGACAGGGTGCACAGAATGCGAAAAGACCCAAAGTCTCCTATCATAGCCCGCTTCACAAACTTCAAAGACAAACAACGTGTCCTGAAGCAGAAAAGAAAATTGAGTGAAACTGCCGAAGGAAGCACCATCTTCATCGGGGAGGACTTTTCGAAAGGAGTTCGAGAGGTGAGAAAGAAACTTGTTCCCTTTTTGAAGAACGCTAAAGCAGACCCAAAGAACAACGCAAGGATGGTGTATGATCACTTGGTGATCAACGGGAAAAGGTTCTACTATGACCCAGTGAGTAACGGCATCAAAGAAAAAAGTTGATGTGTCGGCCGGCCAAGGAAAAGAAGCATCAATACAAAAACTGTTAAAGAAACTGTAACATCGGTAAGCCTATGTACAACGGACAGTGAAGGAGTACAGAAAAGTGAATTGAACACTACAGATAAACACAACAGTGTCAGTGAAACACGTGCAAAATGCCATAACAGTGCTTTTTGTGGACGGGACGATGAAATTGTGACTGACAGTGACAACGCAGAAGTTGGAACATGTGAACACGACCATTCTAAAGATGTGTGTGCTGAAAGTGTGCTGGATAATACTTCCTTTTCGTATGCCGTTGGAAATAATACGCTTAGTAACATTTCTACAATTAGCGATGATACACAAAATGAGCAGGTATGTTTCGATGACGACTCTCATGTTTCTCGTTTTTCTCTTGCTACATGGAATGTAGGTGGATTGCTGTCAAAACTTGACACTCCAGAATTTGTAAGCTACGTCGCTTCTTTTGATTTTATTAGCTTATGTGAAACATTTGCAGAGACATTTAAGTCTTCTTTATTTCCAGAACATACACTATTTTGTTGCCCTGCCCTCAAACTTTCCACGCAGGGGACTGATTAGAACTAAGCTTTTGCCACTGGTACGTCAACTGGATTGTAAACATGACAATATGCTGTTGTTTGTTATTGACAAGGAGTGCTTTGGACTGCTGAAGGATGTTTTACTCATGTGCGTGTATGTACCGCCGACTGGGAGTCCATACTATAATGTAACAGGCACTGATAACGGCATAGGTATTCTAGAAGAGTGCTTAGCGGAAGTACAACTCTCTAGTGATGTTCATGTCCTACTATGTGGCGATCTTAATGCCAGAACAGCTAACACCCCGTACGAAGTTAATAGCTCTTTTCAGTTGCTTGATGTTCATTGCCATAAAGATACCAATTTGTTGACACGAAACTCTGAAGATAGCGAGGAAAATGGTTACGGTAAAATGTTGTTAAATATGTGCTCTACATTCGGGCTCTGTATTCTAAATGGTACATGTAAAGGCGATCTACATGGTCGCTACACATATGTAACTGGTTTGGGATGCAGTGTCATTGATTATTTTATAGCATCAGAAGAATTGTATTATGAGTTGTTACCCGTATGTGAATTAACTGTGGCAGAAAGGATAGAGTCAAGTCACCTTTCTGTAGAGCTTGTAATTAATACTAGAAAAAGAAAAAAAAGAAAGAAAAAAAACCCGCCTTGGGTGCAACAAACAACAACAACGGAAGAATTATTAATAGAATTGTATGGAAAAGTGAGAAAATCGAGTCCTTTCTACAAGCTGTTAAATCAGCCCAGATACAAGAACAAATTAATAATGCAACTAGTCTTATTGGCACAGACATAAATATGGCTCTGAAAATCTTTAACAAATGTATGCTAGAAGCTGCACATTGTATGGTAACAAAAACGCCTTTAGGTAAAAAGAAAACTGTAAACAATTGGTTTGACTATGAATGTGTGACTACAAGACGTAATGTTCGAAAACTGCTCCGAAAATTTCGGAAATCGCTTAATACTGAGGATCGTGAGTCATACTGTAAATCAAGAAGAGAATACAAAAATTTACTGAAGCATAAAAAGAAGCAGTATAAAGACAGGCAACTGTCCGAGTTGCTGGATACCTTGGGAAATCAGTCAGAATTTTGGAAGAAAGTAAATCAACTAGCACCAAAACACACAAGAAACGAAAACAGTATTTCAATTGATATGTGGTACAAGCATTTCCGAACAGTGTTGGAAATAGATGATCCAGTTAAGCATGAAGCTGAAAACGACATTTTAGGTGATATAGTGGGTGATGTTGAAGGGGATATGGATTTAATTAATGAACCAATTACAAAAGTTGAAATCACAAGAGCATTAATAAGTCTCAAAAATGGTAAAGCACCAGGGCCAGATGGTATTATTGGAGAAATATTTAAAAACGCTTCAGATGTTGTACTAGACTTTTTTGTTAAGTTATTCAATGAAATATTTAATAAAGGAGTATATCTTGAAAACTGGACAGACTCAATCATTCACCCTTTACACAAAAAAGGTAACCCAAATGATCAAACAATTACAGGGGTATTTCTCTGTCAGATGTTAGTGGGAAGCTGTTTAGTACTATTATTAACCGCCGGCTACAAATGTGGGTTGACATGAATGACACTATTGGTGAACAGCAGGCGGGGTTCAGGAAAGACTATTCAACAGTTGATCATATATTTACCTTGCTTGCTATTGTACAGAAACAACTGTCTTTAAATCGTAAACTGTATGTTGCCTTTATTGATTTCGAAAAGGCATTTGATTCTATTTCAAGAAAACTATTATGGCCCATTCTGCAAAAGCAAGGTATTCGTGGCAAATTGTTTCGATGTGTAAAAAGTATGTATGATGTTGTAAAGGCACGTGTGCGAGATGGGGCGTCACTCACGGAGAGCATTCATTGTTTACGTGGTGTGAAACAAGGTGATGTGTGTAGTCCAATTTTGTTTTCGTTGTTCATAAATGAACTTGCACTAGATATTATTAAAGGTGGCAAACATGGCGCAATGCTTACATCAACGTTAGTTGAAATATTTATACTGCTGTTTGCGGATGACATTCTTCTTCTTTCTGAGACTGCTGTTGGTTTACAAAATCAGCTGAATATATTGTACAGATCCTCTGAAAAATTGCAATTTAAAGTAAATTTTGATAAAAGTAACATCATTGTGTTCCGAAAGGGAGGCTACTTAGCAGCACACGAAAAATGGTTTTGTGGAAAGAATCGAATAGAAGTTGTTAATGCATATAAATATTTAGGTTTGTATTTTACTACGAAGTTACGGTTCAGCACTGCTTGCAGTGACTTGGCTGCAAGAGGTAAAAGGGCAGTCATGGGTATTTTGAGTGTTTTGTACAAATTCGATAATCAGTCTATGAAACCTTTTGGGAAGCTTTTCGACTCTAAAGTGCAACCAGTGCTTCTGTACGCCGCAGAGATCTGGGGCCTTGAGGATGATTATTGTTATCAAATAGAAAACCCCCATATGTTTGCATTAAAAAGGTTTCTTGGGGTGGGTCAAATGACACCATACAATATGATATATGGAGATACTGCAATGTAACCATTGTATATAAATGCATATGTTCGTGCAGTACGTTATTGGCTTAAGATTACGAGGATAAATGAAAAACGTTCACCGGTCAAAGCCTATTTGATGTTATTGCATTTAGATGAACAAGGAAAAACTAATTGGGTGACTAAAATTCGCACAACATTGTTTAGATTTGGTTTTGGGTACGTATGGCAGAACAAGGGAGTTCAGGAAGTTAATTTGTTTATACGTTGTTTTAGACAAAGACTCACTGACAACCGCTGGCAGGACTGGAAGAGTCGAATTGATGCAAGTGATAGATTTAATTTTTACAGACAATTTAAGACGAATCATGTGCAAGCAGCATATCTTTCAGTTGATGTTAATAAGTATGTAAGGAACTCGCTTATTAAGTTTAGATTCGGTGTAAGTCCTATAGTTGTTCATTCTCTGCGATACAAAACGCATGTTTACACAGACACCATATGTCCTTTGTGTAGAGCTGCTGTCGAAAATGAAGTGCATTTCACGTTGTGTTGTTCTGCTCTAAAAGATTTACGTCAAAGACGTATACCGGATAAATTTTATAGCCAGCCAAGTTCATTTCGACTTGTTTTGTTACTATCAACTGAAAACAAGGTCATTATTAAGAACTTTGCCATATTCCTGTACTTAGCCCATAAACGAAGAGAATTGCTATTTCGTGAATGACTCTAATGACACGACTGTATAGTTACGTTTGTGCACTTCATGTTTGTGTATATTCATCTACATACTGTAAAGATTCTGGACATACGTGTGATTGCTATTTCTTATGATTTACATGTTCCTCTGAACACTTTGCTAAAGTACAGTTTGCAACTATTAGTATAACCTTTGTGAAGGCCACAGGCCAATCAAATAAACTTTTGCGTCTTGCGTCTTGCGTCTCTCTCTCTCTTTAAACCTACACTTTTCTCTGTCTGTCTGTTTCTCCAAACGGACCTACCGCTACTATCCTTGAGTATTAAAGTTTTCGAATGTCTCTCTATCTGTCTCGCTTTAAACCTACATTTGTCTGTCTGTCTGTCTGTCTCTCCAAATGGACCTACCGCTACTGTCCTTGAGTATTAAAGTTTTCGAATCTGTCTGTCTGTCTGTTTCTGACTCTCTGTGTCTCTGTCTCTGTCTGTCGTCCTGTCTGTCTGCCTGTCTGTTACTTTCTTTCTCACACCCCCCCCTCCCCGTACTATTGGGTGTGAAAGAAAATGTTGCTTTGTCTTTGACGTACTGAGTGCAGAGAAATGTCCTCTGAGTTTGTTTGTTTTTCAAAGAAAGAAAAAAAAGAGCAATAGAGTGACTGACATCTCGGGTGTTTGAAGCAAGAGAGCAATAGAGTGTGCGAGCTCTTGGGTGTTCTTGAAGCAAGAGAGGGTAGTAGAGTGCCTGACGTCGTTGGAGAGGTTGTTCCAGACGCGTACCGAAGTGCCAGGGAGAAAGGGCGAAAGCTTGGAGTTTGCGGTGAACGATTTGGAGTTTGAGCATGCATGTGTCAACAGAATCATGGCGTTCCGAAATAAACAAGGAACAAGTATAGTAAATATATACAACAACGCTCAAACAATTCACACTCATCCACCAACTCTATAATTACACACACACACACACACACACACACACACACACACACACACACACACACACACACACACGCATGCACGCACGCACGCACGCACGCACACAAAACGTGCGCGCATACACACGCACAGGCGCGCGCGCCCAGAGCTGCTGATGAAGCAGGTGCAGCCTCTCATGTTAGTCCTATGCTTTTGCAGCCCCCGTTCTGTCAACTAAGAGGTAAGGGGACAGTGCACCGTCAAAGTAGTGTGCAGATAATGTAGCTAGTTTGTAATCAGTGCGCTGTTTGATGGGGAGCCAATGAAGTGATACCAGCACAGGTGTTACATAATCACTACGCTTTTTACAAAAGATCAACAGAGTTGGGTTGTTCTATATTCTTTGAAGTCGGACCATCTGTTCTGGAGTGATACCAGCTAGGAGGGAACTGCAGTAATGAACTCGAGATAAATCTCGAAAACAGACAAAAGAGATGTGGTCGCACATTTACTGAGGAAACGACAGACAGCTAATGTGATCGAACATGGTTAGGCTAGAGTCTAAGACAACTCCCAGACTTTTAGCCTCTGGCTGACAAGGAATCAGATTACCATCAGTCTCGAGATGCTCATCGCAGGAGACATTAATTTTGTTCTGGAGCGAGTATCGACGACCATTGTCTCAGTTTTGTCATCGTTAAGTTTGAGTTTGTTGGAATCCATCCAAGCTTTGACCTGTTCGACAAACTACTTGGTCTGTTTGATAAGGTTACCAAAATCAACAGAAAGGACAGAAAGGGTAGAACTGAAAAGCTGTGTATCGTCAGATAACATTTGGAGGGCAGAACCACAATGGCGTGAATATAGAGAACAAATAGCATTGGTTCCAACCTGATCCCCGAGGGACCCCAGAGTCTAGGCGTTGCTGTTAAGCGCTGGCTTGGAACTCGGCTAGTGATGTTTCGTGTTGGCCAAGAGCTAAGCGAAGGCTATGTCGTGTTGTTTCAGAGCTCAGTAGATATTTTGTTTGTGTTGGCCTTGAACTCAGTCGATAACTCCTGTGATCTTCAGTTCAGCCAGTGCGTATGTACATTCTCTCACCTAGAATTCTGTCAGTGCTGTTCTATGTTCATTCTGTCCTAGAATTCTGTCAGTGCTGTTCTATGTTCATTCTCTCCTAGAATTATGTCAGTGCTGTTCTATGTACGCCGAAGACTTAGTCGATGAGCTCTGTCGATGCTACTCTGTGTGGACCAGAGGTTTAGCCTATGCTCTTCTGCGTGCCCATGTTGGCCCAGAGCTCAGACTATGCCTTCCAGGCTGTGCAGACAGGTAGTCCATGCAGTTAATGTTAGCCTGCGCTGACCTGTAACCAATGAGCCGGTTTGGCCTAGCGGTAAGGCATTAGGCTGGTAAGCGGAAGGACATCGGTTCAAATCTGCTTCGGCTCTCCTTTCTCTTCAAAGGTTGTGGTCTGTGGACACTGCCTTAATTGTGACTTTGTCCCTCTTGTGACTTTGACAATTATGAAACATTAAAATGGCTCTCATCGCTGCCCACCGTAATGCAGAAGTCATTCTGGTGGTGACAGTGTAGCGATGGGTATATAATCTCCCTCTCCCCCACACCTCCATACCCCCCCCCCCCCCCTTCTCCCCGTCCCTAATAAGCCTCATGGTTTCTGTGGACGTTAAGCACCATGTTTATTTACTTACTTACTGTCAACCAGTCAACGCCCTGCATTGCTTCAGTGTTGGTATATGGCCCAGTTACTGCTGGATAGTGTTTTACGATATCTCACTGAAGGGGCTATGTGCGTTTGTTTTAGCCGAGAGCTCAGCCGCTGGGCTTGTGTGGGTTTCCGTGTCGGCATACACCTCGCACACGCGTGATTCCGTGTCGGCATACGCCTCGTGCACGCATGTTTCTGTGTCGGCATACACCTCGTGCACGTGTGTTTCAGTGTCGGCATACGTGTGTTTCAGTGTCGGCATACGTGTGTTTCAGTGTCGGCATACGTGTGTTTCTGTGCCGGTAGACAGCTTGTTCACGTGTGTTGCTGTGTCGGCATACCTTTGTTTCTGTGTCGGCATACACCTCGTGCACACGTGTTTCTGTGTCGACAATACACCTCGTGCACTCGGTTCTCTCCGTTTTGGGAGCGGTCTGCAGCCCAGCAAGTCACATTCTGCTCTGCTGTGTCAGCCTAGTCAGCCTGGTCAGCCTAGTCAGCCTGTTCAGCCTAGTCAGCCTGGTCAGGGGGGTCGAGTCTCTCTAGGTGACTGTCCACGGAGAATCGCCCACACGTCATTTCAGGTGACTGTCCACGGAGAATCACCCGCACGTCATTCCCGGTGAATGTTCTCGGGAAATCACCCACAGAGCATTGCAACTGGCATTAAAATTTCATCCTGAAATTGCAGTGAGCCCCGACTCCTTGTCGGTGCTGCCATCAATCAGTCGGACTGACGGAATTCGTTGGGGACAAGTGGAATTAGTGCACCGATGTCATCACCGCCTTTACCCATGTCGGAACAAGCTGCCTGGCAGAAAGTGAATCTAATTTCCCTTGGGAACATTTTCTAAATGACGAAATGAAGTATGACAAATGATTTTTGCAAAGGCAAGCCACCGCCCGTTCGTGCCGAAATAGGACAACAACAAAAAAACGAGAGAGAGAGAGAGAGAGAGAGAGAGAGAGAGAGAGAGAGAGAGACAGAGACAGAGACAGAGACAGAGACAGAGACAGAGAGACAGAGAGAGAGAGAGACGCAAAATTTGCAGCACGTTCAATTATCTACACTGACAATGAGGCAGGTTTTTGTGTGTTACAGGAGGTTAGTTGTCGGATGTCCATAATGCAAACAAATGAGAAGAAGCTGTCGAATGGGCCATGTTCGAGCAAAACGTTATAACCTGTACTGTAGATTCCGGTGAAGTGGATCTGCTACAGATCAATATAAATAACGTACCCTGGGGTTTAAACTTGACTCACCCCCACCCTCAACAACTCTCTCTCTCTTCGAAGATTTATGTTTGCCTTCTTGGAGGAGATGCATGACTATTAGCAGTTGTAAATACGTGTATTTTTGTTTTGTTTTGTTCATGTGACATATTTCACGCCCTGATGTAGAACTGATTTGAACGGGCGACTTCAAACAGTGTTACAGATTTAGGAAATGATCGCACAATTGCCAAACACGAACTGCGTGTTGCACCCTATCCCAGCTTCCCTCTTTGCCGTTGATAGCTGTGACAATTTTGCACGGCTTGTTTTTGAAGAAACGTAAGTGAGACCACATGACGCCACTGTTAAATGAACTGCCTTGCGTTAGAAGGTGGCAGTGTTCGCGCATCGTCACTTCGACAGCACGTGACACTCCCGTCTTACCTTTCATTTGCTTTCTGCACATCTTCCACATTACGCACCCTCCGACCCTTCGAAAATTCCCGCACGTAATTTGAAATGCGTTGGACGGCCCTCTTTCAGTTTCATCGCTCTTTCTGGAATTCGCTGTCTGCCAGTCTGCGAAATCTCTCAGAGAAAAGACAGCCAAAGCGGGGGATCGAGCCGACGCCGTCCGTTTACCAGCCTCACGTTTACCGCTGGGCCAAACCGCCTGAGTGAGAAATCTGCAGAGTCTGCTTTACTGACTGCATGTCGGATCATATCTTGCTACTGGCGCGTGCAACTCCACATTATCTCTGGACTTTGATCTGAGTTTTACAAGCTACATGCGCATCATTGTTGACACGGAGCAGTAATTGATATGTTTATTTTTGTCTTCGTGACCTAGTCGATCTGATTTTCTGCCGCAAAGAGAAATATAATAGCACAATAGCAGAGTCTCTCTCTCTCTCTCTCTCTCTCTCTCTCTCTCTCTCTCTCTCTCTCTCTCTCTCTCTCTCTCTCTCTCTCAACTCTGGTTGAACATGGAGCTGGCAGTCCGAGACACCGGAAATAGGATGACGTCATGCTATAAGAACGACTCCGAGGATAAAAGAAAACGTTCACTTTTTTTGTGTGGACATTCTTCGCAATTTTTTCCCCATACTTTGTACTTCATTCCAGGCCCGAGAAGCTGCCGATATGCTGCAACTGGCGTCGGTGAATTTGAATCAGCGGCAGGTTCCATTTTCGGACATGTTGCATTCTTCTTACGTGCACTGATGTCAATATTTTCTTCAAAATTCGGCCACGATATTCCTTGGGTAGTCTTTGCTGGAGATGGTTGTTGGGAAACTGCACCGTGCACTTTCTTTTGTTATGGCTTGTAAAGGTGGAGGGAGGGGGACGGGACGGGGGGATAGTTTTAAGCCTTTGCGTGTTGTGCTTGGTTCTGGTGTGTGTGGAGAACATATTGGAAACATATACTGAGGATCATAACTACGGATTACACGGCATTGGCGGGCGGGTCTTACAGTCTGACCGTGCATGGTGATCTGCTTGCTACTTTTGGTTGCTGGCCTGTGTTCATTGCGCAACGGCCACATACAAAGGCAGCTCACTGTGACCCACTGACCTTGTTAGCCATGGCCTTGATTAAGCTGCACGTGACATCTTGGCACGAGGTTGCTTTATTCGTATCATCGAGGACAACCAGAAGCAAGACGGCGGGCGGTTTGGGGGTGTATGAGTGAGAGAGAAAGAGCACATTGTAAGTCTGTCGACTGATCAGTAATGAATGAGTGAGACACACGGAACAGCTTTGATGAAGGTATGCTTCGCTGGTATTCCCCGATGGGCCCCAGCGCTAGTAGGGCTGTTTATTTCTGTACAGTCAGTGCACACAGCCGAGACTGATCGTGGCCCGCATGAATGACGAAGCTTTACGCCGTATCATTGGCGGGAGCTCTCACTAGTATCAGTTTTGTCGCGAAAAACATTTATGCTTGTCGCAACAAAACCTTTGTCGAGACAAGCGTATTTTGTGTTTGTCGCGAGAAAACCTTTGTCGCGATAGACGTAATTTTGACTTTTGTCGCGACAAACACATGTTTGTCTCGATAAAAATGAGACCTGAGGCAGCTCCCGTCAATGGTAAAGATGGACCATCCCATGTTAGGTCTATCTCTTTGTACTGCTGTTGCTGCGTGTGTCCATCCATCTGCACACGCTTCCTTGGCTTCCTTTGCAGCGTGCTGGTCTGCCTGTCTCGTCACTGGCCTTGATACTAACCAGTCAGCCGTGTGACGTGTGTGTGTGTGTGTGTGTGTGTGTGTGTGTGTGTGTGTGTGTGTGTGTGTGTGGTGTTTATGTGTGTGTGTGTGGTGTATGCAGTGTGTGTGTGTGTGTGTGTGTGTGTGTGTGTGTGTGTGTGTGTGTGTGTGTGTGTGTGTGTGTGGTGTGTGTGTGTGTGTGTGTGTGTGTGGTGTATGCATTGTCTGTGTGTGTGTGTGTGTGTGTGTGTGTGTGTGTGTGTGTGTGTGTGTGTGTGTGTGTGTGTGTGTGTGTTTTGGGGTGCCCGTGTTTATGCACATATTTCATTTTGCTGTTGTGTGTATCGCTGTTACGTGACATTGCACGAGTCATGGGACTAGCTGCATTATACTTAAAGGATACAGACGAAAATAATGCTTTTAACAACACAAAAAGAAACATTATCCTTCTAAACACTCCTTTAATATCTGTATAAACATTGGAGAAACGTTACCTTGGAGATACCCTTGGTGGCATGGATAAAACCCTAACGGCAGATGAAAGAGTTAGCCGTGGAGGACCCGGGCCAGTATTGATAAACAGCGAATCACAAGCGAAGAGCCATTTCTGACAGCGAGGCTATAAAGCTGATCACAGGGCGAAATTTCGCTCTCAACAACACTCCCGACAAGATAAAAACAATCAGGAGCAGAAATAGCCCCCTAGGAGACATTTCTGTCGACATAAATAAAGCTGATCACCAGACGAAACGTCGCCCTTAAATCCGCTCCTTGCGTCATGGGTGAAAAAATCACAGGAAGGCAGGTCATCCTTTTAGGGGCATTGCTATTACAAAATACACACGCGCGCACGCATTTAAAATTATTCAAAATGCAATTTAAACGTAAATCACACACACACACACACACACACACACACACACACACACACACACACACACACACACACACACACACACACACACGTATACACATACACACACACACACACACACACACACACACACACACACACACACACACACACACACACGTATACACACACACACACACACACACACACACACACACACGTACACACACACACACACACACACACACACACACACACACACACACACACACACACACAAACGCGCAATAAACTGAATCACTTAAAAGGCGAATAGATGCTGTAATTAAAGACGGACATCTGCCATTGTAACGAACCAATCGTCGTTGAACACAATCTGACAAAACGATAAATTAAATGATAACCACAAGGGCATACATCTGAAATGACGTCGTGAAACCTCTGACGTGCACGAGAACGACGGAGAAGAGACCGCGCACTTCCGCTAACGTGTGCACCACAGCTGTACGTCAAGAAGGACTAATTACACCGCCAACGTCAAGGAGCTAAGCGATGTCCACACGCAGCTTCTGCGGGTAGGTCGTGACCAAGAGATCAGACAGTGACGAATAACTACAAATAATTATGAGCCTGAATGACGTACATAACCTCTCATGGTATTAGTCGAATTGAGAATACTGTTGGCCTGGCCGTATGACTAGTCACACAATGAAGAGATAAGGGGCAGTGGTAATGAGTGATTACTTAGTAATTACTGGGTTAATAGGAGCGTGCCTCCACTCTTTCAGGTCAGTTCAACACCGATACAGCAGAGGCTGGAAAGCCTGCAGCGGCCAACCGGAGGGACTAATCTTGCAAATAAGCACTTAACACAGTGGTCGTGAACGTGAATGTTAAAGCAATGGCACAGTGCCACAGCGAAGGCTTAAGGAGCACCGATGACGTGATGGAGACAGATGGCCCGCAGCAAGACAAGACTCATGGTGTGATCCGCCAGGAAGGCCAAGCTCCAAGCTGGTCTTGGGGAAGCTTGAGCTTCAGAGAATCGAGACATCCCTTCCTTCCGTCACGTGATGGACGAGGATTGCTGAGGTTCAGTGGTATCTAGGTGGAATATTTGCAGACTAATTGCGGCTGGTTTGAGCTGGCCTTTTCACCATTGATTTTGTTATTTACTACCTGCGTCCCGATGTAGGTCAGCCTCTCTTTCTCTGTCCCGTCGCTTTTTGTCGCTGGCCCTCCCTGTGAGGACTGGTTGACAGGTCACAGTCTCTCTCTCTCTTTCTCAGCTCCTCCCCTTCCTCTTCTTTCTTTGTCTCTGTCTCTGTCTGTCTGATTGCCTATCTCTCTCTCTCTCTCTCTCTCTCTCTCTCTCTCTCTCTCTCTCTCTCTCTCTCTCTCTCTCTCTCTCTCTCTCTCTCTCTCTCTCTCACACACACACACACACACACACACACACACACACTCACACACACACACACACACACACACACACACACACACACACACACACACACACACACACACACACACACACACACACACACACGTAAAGAAGGAGAGACTTGTTCTACCGTTTCTGGGTGTGATCTTAGAGGCATTTACCCCATGTACTAGCATTGTGGGCGATCCAGGCCTGATATTTTGTATTCCTCGTGATAGCCTTCATGTGACGTGTATCGAGCGCTTTTGTTGGTTGATTTCTCTCCTATTCTGTGGCGTTAGCACTCACCAGTACAATTCCTGTCTCTACACACGTACACGTCGTACACGGAAAGGCATGAAAAGCACAGAGGATGTAACCCTGCATATCCCTGCTCAGTAATTAGTGCATTTCAGATCAATGGCAGCATCCGCGTGGTGAGAGGCATGACCTTATATATACACTGTTGATCAGCCACTGTGTGACAATCGTCGCTCGCAACTGTAAACACGGTTCCTGCAGACTTGGAAGTGTGGAACACCGCTGGTTCTAGAATGGGTGACTGGCAGCACTGTGACGCACGTGCTCCGTGGTCCAATCGCGTTTATAACAGCGTCCTGCAACAGAGGAATGTGAATGGTGACGCTAATTGGTGGTGGTGGTGTGGTGTGGTGTGGTGTGGTGTGTGTGTGTGTGTGTGTGTGTGTGTGTGTGTGTGTGCGCGTGTGTGTGTGTGCGTGCGTGCGTGTACGTGTGTGTGTGTGTACGTTGTGTGTGTGTGCGTGTGTGTGTGTGCGTGCGTACGTGTGCGTGTGTGGTGTGTGTGTGTGTGTGTGTGTGTGTGTGTGTGTGTGTGTGTGTGTGTGTGTGTGTGTGTGTGTGTATGTGTGTGTGTAATGTGTGTGTGTGTGTGTGTGTGTGTGTGTGTGTGTGTGTGTGTGTGTGTGTGTGTGTGTGTGTGTGTGTGTGTGTGTGTGTGTTTGATTTCATGAGGAAGTAGGTCAGTTTCTCGAACACATCCTCGTATAATATATATTACTGATCTAAAAACAATTAGTTTACAGGGAAGACATGGCGCAGAAACATGTTTATGATGGCCCATGTTGTGGATGTGTGGTGCTGACCCTACATGTGCCGACCCGCCTTACCACATGCACACACACAAACACACACACACACACCACGCATACACACATACAGACACACACACACACACACACACACACACACACACACACACACACACGTACACACACACACACATATATATATATACGCGTGCGCACCAGCACGCGCATAAGTGCGTACCGACGCGCTCGCACACACGCGCGCGCCCGTGCACACATTCACAAACACACACGCACAGGTGTATATCCTTTCTGCTGCTCTTTGTGAAACTGTATGTCGACCATTGCGAGCCTTTTCACCACACCCAATCATTTGTTCCATGTATTCCGTTTTCTGTGCGATAGCTACGTGATTAATAACGCGTATAATTAGGCATTGTGTGCTGTTCCTTACTGCCGTGGCAGCGATTAAAGCTTGCTGCAGCTAATCCGTGTCCGCCGTTATTATTATGAATGCTTGTTAGCGTGGCAGGATGGCGTTGGGCAGGCTGGACCATCTGCAGCCAGCCTGGCCGGCGTGGGATGGCATGGTGTGTGTGTGGGGGGGGGGGGGGGAAGGGGGGGATGGGAGGGTGCTTGTGGGTGGTATGTATGTATGTGTGTGTGTGTGTGTGTGTGTGTGTGTGTGTGTGTGTGTGTGTGTGTGTGTGTGTGTGTGTGTGTGTGTGATGGGATGGGAAAGGTGCCTGCGATGGTGCAGGGTGGGATGGGAGGGTGCTTGTGGGTGGTATATATATATGTGTGTGTGTGTGTGTGTGTGTGTGTGTGTGTGTGTGTGTGTGTGTGTGTGTGTGTGTGTGCGTGCGTGCGTGCGTGGTGTGTATATATATGTGATGGGATGGGAGGGTGCCTGGGATGGTGCAGGGTGGGATGGGAGGGTGCTTGTGGGTGGAATGTGATAGGATGGTATGGTTCTTTGGGGTTATATATGATGGGATGGGAGGGTGCATGGGATGGTGCACGGTGGTTTGGGAGGGTGCTTGCGGGTGGTATAAGACGGACTGGGGATGGTGCAGGACGGGATGGGAGGGTGCTTGTGGGTTATAATTATAATCATGATGGGATGGGAGGGTGCTTGTGGGTTATAATTATAATCATGATGGGATGGGAGGGTGCTTAGGGACCGTTTGCAGCCACTGTGGCGTAGGGATGGTGTAGGAACAGCGAGCGCTATACGTGTCTTTCAATCTGGCCCGCCACAGCAATACGACCTCAAGCGAGGTCAGCTTGCATGCCTGTGTCCCTGCTCCAGCCCCTTTCCCTCTGTGATCTGCTCCAATTGTGTCCCCGTTTGCACGCCAGTTTCCCTGATCCAACCCCTTTCCCTCTGTGATCTGCTCCAATTGTGTCCCCGTTTGCACGCCAGTTTCCCTGATCCAACCCCTTTCCCTCTGTGATCCGCTCCGGTCGTGTCCCCGTTCACTTCAGTTCAAGACCGCATCTACGCGCTTGGAAACTCCCAAATGTTCGCTCTACCCCGTTTCTCAGACATTTCCCTAACGTTGCTTTTGTAACAGTTCCAGTATTCCTTTGATTCGTTATGATCTTTTCTCGTCCCATGTTTAACCCTAACTACTTATCCTGACACGAACTCTGGTCCAGGTCCGGGGACACAAAGGGACTGGTGTTCTGTGTTGCTGGGACACAGGGACTGGTGCTCCGTGTTGCTGGGACTACAAATGACTGGTAATCAAAGGCACAATAGGACTGATACTGACTGGGGAGGTGGGTATTTATATCTAGTAATTCACTAAGCGCATTTTGCTCACCCAAGTGCAGGTGGTGACGTTTTCTCGGAGACATTCCAAGATAGCTTGTTAATATTCCTTGTATCAGCATCAAAGCTGAACTTTCACCACAACAGAGAATAATTATATGACTGCAGCAAAATGAATAACTCTCTCATCGTCATATTCAACAAGCGCTCCATAACACAAACAAACGAATTAAATAAGTGGTCGTACTAATGAACGAGCACGCCAACAAACAAGCACATGGACAAACAGACTGACAAACATCCATACTCATCCAAGACCCAAGACAAGCCAGCTGAATCAACACCACCACCATCACCACAACCGCTACCCTCTCCAATGACAACAACAACAACAACAACAACATCAAAAGCGTTGTCAGCAAACACTGCTGCTAAGTATGAGAGCAAGCTATATACACAGTATAATGTCATTGCTTCGATATATAATAGGACGGTTCTCTCTCTCTCTCTCTCTCTCTCTCTCTCTCTCTCTCTCTCTCTCTCTCTCTCTCTCTCTCTCTCTCTCTCTCTCTCTCTCTCTCTCTCTCTCTCTCTCTCTCTCTCTCTCTCTCTCTCTCTCTCTCTCTCTCTCTCTCTCTCTCTCTCTTCGATTTCCCCTCCTCCTTACTGCCTGTCATTACCTCATTGAAATGCTTTCGATTTTTCGACAACAACTGCTGGCCGTAACGATTCTCTTTGGTACCATTAACAGACCAAGCAAAAACGAGTCGATACTCCCGCTGCTTTTGATGTGGAATAATACCGGAACCGGAACAGGAATGATCCGGCCTACATTGGTGCATTATGGTATCAGGCTTTGGAAACTCTGGGGCCACTAATAGTTTCTTTTTCTTCTTCTTCTTCTTTTTATTTTTTATTTTTATGTTTTACTGCCAGTGGCGCTGATCCCAGACAGCTCGGGCTGTTAGGGTGTAGAGAGTGTTCACAGCGCCGATCCGTTCCTGACGCTGAAAAGAACCTGATGTATATCACTTGATATCATTCATATTTTATACGTGTATTTGGATTACTCTGTTCCGAATACATGCATTTTCACACTTTGACCATTAGTGATCGCTTTTATGTAGCGCTATTCTCTGCTCTCGAGCAAACTCACTGCGCTCATGTTGCATGCGGTTCTCAATGAATGACTGTATCCTTTTACAGCGATTTTTTTCTTCTTCTTTTTTAAATGTCCCACATTACGTGTGTTGTCCCACTGTTCCTGACATTTCGAATTTCATCTTTTACATGTCTTTGTGCCTATCTGTTGGCCATCGTAGAAAACGTCCGGCAAGTCATTTCCGGTGACAAGTATTCCTACGATTCAATTTCCAGAGACGTCAATAACACCTATTTTAAACTGCGTGGTAAGTGCTTTGCCGCTGTTAACCCGCGCTGATCGAAGCTCTTAACGCCTTTCTAGTTCATGGCTGAGCTTAGTGGGTCATTTTCCTGCAACTGACGCCTCATTACGGAAGCCATTTGCACTTTTTTCGTCGCCAGCACTTCCGTTCCTTGACTAGGAGCATTTGCGGTGCTTCGAGGCGAGACCAGGGAGGCGGAGGATACAAGAACAAAAGAAAATAAGAGAAGAGAGAGAGAGAGAGAGAGAGAGAGAGAGAGAGAGAGAGAGAGAGAGAGAGGATACGAGAACAAAAGAAAATAAGAGAAAAAGAGAGAGAGAGAGACAGAGGATACAAGAACAAAAGAAAAAAAGAGAGAGAGAGAGAGAGAGAGAGAGAGAGAGAGAGAGAGAGAGAGAGAGAGAGAGAGAGACATAGAAACGTGGGGACGTTATGGGGGACGGGGGATGGGGGGGGGGGGGGGGGGGAGAAAGATGGGAACAAAACTAAACCTTTCCGGAGAAGCGTCTTTTGCCGCACGTTTTGTCAGCACGTGAGACAAGTCGTGCCGAAAGATTCACACACTGCACGCTGTCACCCCTTCGCTAGCAACAGCGTAAGCGCGTATGTGTGTTGGCTTGTGTGTTATTATCCCTGCATCAGTGAGTGTTAAACTGAAATTCTGCATTGCTTTGAGTAGACCGCAAGGGAAGACACAGGGATGCGAAATTGATTAAACTGTCATTTTGGGTGAAAATGAGATATGGGCTTATTTTGACATTTTGACTTCTCTTGTCGTCGTTCAGTAACTTATTTCGCGTGTATAATGCCTTTCATATGTATAAATTGTCAGTCAAAAATAGATATCAAAGAGTGGTGGCGTTTATTTTGAGCTATTTTGGTCAGTATTGGCATTGTTCGGGCCTTTGGGTCTTTTTTCGATTTTAAAACCGTAAGGCTCAGCTTTGAATAAAGATAGAGTCATGTGCGTTTGCATTATAGTGTTCGTATAATTATGTATTTATCTTTACTTTTACCAAGGAATTTGTAGACAGGGATATTTATTTTAGTTTTATGCCGATTTGAAATAGTATTGGTATCCTTTTTACCGGCATAAAAAGTAAATAATACAAGCAAATAAAGGAAAAGCACAATATCCTCAAAATCCTTGGTAAAAGTTAAGATAACTGTGAAAGAAATATTAATCTACATGCAATGACTTTGGAGCTATAAGCTTTTAATTGTGTTTGGCGTCTGTCTTGGATTGTTTCCATGGCAACGGGTCATCAAAATTATATCCTAATACATTCTTTTTAAAATTCTCCAAATCATAACCTTTTAATACACCCAAAAACCCAGACTCGTGGGTAAAAGAGGCTTGGGGCAATTCTGCAAGGCCATGTCCCCGTTGATCATTGAGCTGTCCAGTTAGCTAACCTTTCTTGTTTGGTCTGCTGGCTGCCTGTCGACCTATTCTCAGTATTTTTACGACTGTTTATTTTTACCCTACCCATTCTTTACGCTTGGTTTTATCCACTCATCCTCCCATGTATTGAGTCAGATTCGAGTCCCATATTAGAGTAACCAGATATTTCTCATCAGCATTTTACATCTTTTTTGTGACTGACTTGCTGCAAAGCAAAACGAAAAAAAAAAAAAAAAAAAAAAATCAACAAACACGTGCTTTTTTATATTCTCTAATACATTTATCTGGTTTCCTGAAATCATAGAATCTCTCTCCCGAATTTCCTGAACGCATCTAATCAGCTTTGCAGATAATCAGTAAATCAACATTCAGCACTGTGGCTGTATCAACACTGGCGGCGGAAGTATTCGTGATCACTGTTTTTCCCAACACGTCCCAGTCTCCCACAGAAGCAGATGTAAACACCAGCGTCGTTCCTGAACTTGTCTCCGGGTTTCTGCATTAAAGCTGGCTCATCGGCTGCAAAATTCCCAACAGTCAACAAACTTCCACGCCTTTCAACAATTGATCCTGCTCATTAGTTGGGGTCGTTCGTTCATCCGGTCTCGTACGGCATTCCCTGGCCGTTTTAATCAGCCGCAGTGGGAACACGTGCTCATTATTGTAGGTTGGGTTTCTGTACTTGTCCTTTTTCCTCCGGTGCCACTTTAATCAGTTCTTCCAAACCAGAAGACTCGTTCAACCCATTGTTCAGGGCAATTCTGTATTCAGTGTCGTGGGTCAGAACACTTAGGAATATCTCCAAGTGACTTGCTACATAGTTCATACACGTCCATCCAACCGGTGCTTTGCGACATGTGTTCAGAGCATTAATTTTCAAATAGTACCCTGTTCCGCCATTGCTCGGGCTGTGTCACACTACATCGACACAAGAACACAAAAGTGGTGTTAAATCTGTTGCTATGTGTTGCATAGTTACATAGGTACTATCTTCATCCATGGTACGCTCCTTGAATAACAGCATCTATACTCTCCAGAAATGGGTTAAGTTCCCTGAAGATGGCGTGTTGCTGCCCATGTAATGAAACAAGGTTACGCTCTCAAATAAATATCTGAAACAAGGATGACTGCTAGCGTTCTAAAACAAGTTTCAAACACATGAAAGGTTAAAACAGAAGTCCATTTGCATGTGTATGTGTGTGTGGGGGGGGTGGGTGGGTGGGGGGGGGGGCTTTTTTGTTTGTTTTGCTTGTTTGTTAAAGCATGTTGTGTTTTGTCAAATTGAATAAGCGTCCTTTTCAACTTTTGTTTGCGTTGATTACATTCTCACCTTGAGTAATGCACTGTTTCGTCAATGTACCGGGTGACCCCAGAGTGTTCAGCTGTGGAACGCTGCAACAACAGCAGCAACAACAAATTACGGTTCCATTGTACAAAGCACACCTTCAGCGGAACCTCGTTTGAACTCAGCTCAGCTTCAAGCTTCGGAACCTTGCGTCATCGCCGGATGTAGCACGATGTTGTTTATCTCCTGCTCGTGGCCATTGTTACTGTTAGTTTTTGTTTGTTTTTCTAATCCGTCCGTAAATCCGTACTTAGATTTACATACATGCAAATGTCTCCACGAACATAAAACTGGAGAGGAAAAAAATCGGTGAGTTTCCTCGGCCGTTTTAAAGAATAAAAGTCAATAAATATTGCCCGTCCTTCCAGCACGACAGCAGTACACTGATATGGGCCATTACTGGACAGCCTTGCGAATCTTGTGACTGCTGTAATTTCTTTTAATGGCAGCGCGCAGTTCCTACACACAACAAAACGCCATAAACCATTCCCCCATGAAAGACGGACTGGATTGGGCGGGAGAGCGATGCCACAGCAATCCTGATAGCGGTTACAGTTACAGTAAAATTCGGTCATAAGAAATTCCTTTAAAGGGAACCGGGGCCATAAGAAAGTGACTGCCATGACCACGGCCAAAGTTGTCCTTTGCTTTCTTGTGCGACTTTCGTTTCACGGATGTATCGCTCATAAATCCGGAAGACTCATTCAGCCCGCTGTTCAGAGCAATTTTTAATTTTGTGTCATGGGTCAGAAAACTTGCGAACCACGTTCGTGTCAGCATGTTGACATTATATCTTACACTATCTCGTGTCAGCAGGTTGACATTATATATTGCACTAGCATGTGTCAGCAGTCTGACATTATACTTTGCAGTATCAGGTGTCAGCAGGTTCACATTATACTTTGCATTGTCTCGTGTCAGCAGGCTGACACTATATTTTGCACTATCTCGTGTCAGCAGGCTGACACTATATTTTGCACTATCTCGTGTCAGCAGGCTGACATTATATTTTGCACTATCTCGTGTCAGCAGGCTGACATTATATTTTGCACTATCTCGTGTCAGCAGGCTGACATTATATTTTGCACAATCTCACATGATTCACGTGCACAGTCAGGTTTGCGACATGGCGTGTCGTTCTCGATTTGTAGATCTGGTTGTGGTTGAGAAGAGAGTTTGTCCACATCGTGAAATAAAGTCGGTGGGGTTGAAAAGAGAGTTTGTCCACATCATGAAATCAGCTGGGTGGGGTTGAGAAGAGTTTGTTCACATCATGAAATCAGCAGGGTGGGGTTGAGAAGAGAGTTTGTCTACATCCTGAAATCAGCTGGGTGGGGTTGAGAAGAGTTTGTCCACATCATGAAATAAAGTGGGTGGGGTTGAGAAGAGAGTTTGTCTACATCCTGAAATCAACTGGGTGGGGTTGAGAAGAAGATTTTGTCCACATCATGAAATAAAGTGGGTGGGGTTGAAAAGAGAGTTTGTGCAAATCATGAAATAAAGTGGGTGGGGTTGAGAAGATTTTGTCCACATCATGAAATAAAGTGGGTGGGGTTGAAAAGAGAGTTTGACCACATCATGAACTTCAGCTGGGTGGGGTTGGATGAAACCTACCAAAGGGTGATTGATGATTGCATGACCACTTGCCTTTCGATTTTGTTTTCTTTCTACTCGGCCCTTCTCTCTCTGTGAACTTGTGAGGGACACTGTCTACGAGACGTGGGGTGGCATGGGTGGTGGGTGGCGGTGCTGAGAGTTGCCAGGAGGGAGGACGGGACTAAACAGAGAAGTGCCGTTAGAACACACACACACACACACACACACACACACACACACACACACACACACACACACACACACACACACACACACACACACACACACACACATACGCTCTCTCTGTGTCTCTTTCTCTCTCTCGCTTTCTCAAATTTTGATTCTTTTGCTATGATATTAATGCGTATTAATTTTATAGGCACAGTTGCGTCTTCTCGTGCTTAAAATATGTGTTTGTAATATTGCAAAGACTGGCTGTTAGATAGGGCCAAATGAACGTAATGCTACTGTCCCTGAGTATTAACGTTTTCGAGTTCTAGTTTTCCTTCACTTCGTCCTAATGTTACTTTATGCGGTTTGAAATCCAAGACTGTCATTCTCTTGGCACAAGGGAAGTAATAATGGTATTGCATCCATCTACCTCCTTGCAGTTACTTCCCCTAACTGCCCCTATTTCGTGTACTCTAAAAATTAATATACTTTTTCCTGATGTGCACATACAACTCTTGGAAAATCGGGTCGTCTTTCATTCTGGCGAATCTCATAAGCGAGAGCATATATTGCCGTTGTTAAGTATACTGAAGTTAGTCCTGATTTAGGTCCTGTGCTAGAGTTTGATTTGAAAAGGGTTTAAGTGGGTGTGGACTAGCAGTTTGATTTGAGAAGGGTTTTAAGTGGGTGTGGACTAGTAGAGTTTGATTTGAGAAGGGTTTTTAGTGGTTGTGGACTAGTAGAGTTTGATTTGAGAAGGGTTTTAAGTGGGTGTGGTCTAGCAGTTTGATTTGAGAAGGGTTTTAAGTGGGTGTGAACTAGTAGAGTTTGATTTGAGAAGAGTTTTAAGTGGGTGTGGACTAGCAGAGTTGATTTGAGAAGGGTTTTAAGTGGGTGTGGACTAGCAGAGTTGATTCGAGAAGGGTTTTAAGTGGGTGTGGACTAGCAGAGTTTTCCGCAGTCTTATTTTTGAACAAGTTATTAGTTTTTGCAATCAGGTCAATATAAGTCAATTGACTCTATGAGATAGTCAAGTTTGACTTTAAAGCAATTGTAAAAGCACATACATGATTAAAAACACAACACGTACAACACAATTCATCGCATGTAAACTGACATGTAAAATGTCAGTCTTGTCCTTAAAAACTAAAGCACAGCAGGAAGATTTCTTGTTGCCATCCCATTCACATACTCTTTCCTTGTGATCGTTCCATTTTCATAGTCCGTTTTCAGGTGTTCCATCTGCTGGAGTTTCAGCTTTCTGGCAGCTCTCATTGGCGGCTGTCATGCTTGGTTGTTCATCGTGTTAATTTTCACGTAGGAGATTGTCTGAACCTCTTTCAGCTTGTCAATCAGCTCAACAACGGTAGGATGTGTTCTGTAGAAGAGGTCTGAAAAATGACAATGAAACGATTCACAGGCATTGATAGTTGTTATTGTGTTCAAGTCCGGATGAGCACAAACGTGTGGAGGAAATGTTGCTCCACCTGAGACGTATGTGCTCAACACGTAATCTCCAAAGGCTTCACATCTGTCGTCGGCTGGTGCATCATCCATGAGATCAAAGGCGAAGCAGTCTTGAATTTCGTGAGCTGAAAGAAAACTAAGCCCAAACACCGATGTCTGAGTCAGCTAGCTGTCTTGTAAGCATCAGAAGGACCAAGGGATGCAATCTTCCGGTACCAGGCTTGGCTCAAGTGAAAATGGCAGCCTTTGATTCGAATCTGATGCCAGATGGATTTTGCTGCTGCGTGAGTAGCTTTCTCGAAATCCAGAGTGACATCTTGCGGTTGAAACGCATGCATCTTGAGCTTTCGAAGGCAGCAGAGCGAACACGCAAAGTACATAGTGTCCATTTTTGTAGGCATGTAGAGTATACATCTGGTAGAAGAAGCGTGGGCACGTCTTGAATGTGCCATCACCGAATATCTGGGCATTTCTGTCACACAGATGTTGCATGTTTGTCCTTGTGGTCAAAATGATGATCCCTTTGGCCGCATCATTGACATGAATCATTGGTTCTCCTCTGCAGGATGTCACCTGATGCTGGTCGATACGATCGTGTGCTTCAGCGCGAGAGTTTTGCAGTGTCGGAAGTTGTTTCCTCCGCTCATGGTACATTGCCTTTCTGACTCTTTCAATGTCCCCTGTCTCCAGATGAGCATTCATGTTCTGTAGCTCCTGTCGCATAATTTTAGATGGTTTCTGGAAGAGATCGTCTGCCCCGCGCCTTTTGCAATTTCTTCGAAATTCTTTGACAGTCATGTCACGATCACTTTGTGTTTCGTGGTCACAATGCTCATTTGTGAACTGGACATTGCTGTGTTCTAGGTCGGTCCTACACCTTGCTTTGCATCCATTCTTCGTGCACCTCCACGTCTTCGATTTGGCGTAGGTGCGATCCAGTCGATAGAGGTATCCGTTGACATGTAGCGATGGCTTTCCTTTGTTGTGGTCAACGATACAGTGTCATCAACACCAGCCATATCATGTGCTTCTTTATTCAAAACAACAAGATTGAATGTAAACAAACAGACGGGTGTTTGAAACTCACATGAATATCTGGTAAATTTCTGGTGACAACGATCTCACATATACAAAGAAACGAGTCTTTAAAAACATTACCTCATGCCGATGACAACGATTTCACCAATGCGCTCTCATTAGCAAAACAACAACAACAACAAAAACACACATTCACGCGCGCTCTTTTTGGCATGAATACGCGCTCTTATAAGCATGCGAAATGCGCCGTTATAGACGCGCGCTTATTAGCGATGCGCTCTTTTCGATGTCTCCGGGCCTGAGACATGGCACATTGTGGCACCTCTCCTCCACCTTCTCTGCACCTCTTCTCCATTACTTTCTCTATTTGGATGATCATCCTGGTAAACGGACAGATAAGAATTAAAGAATGCACTTGTCGTTTGCCACAAAGTGGACGCATTGTATTTATATGTTTGCCTATGTTTTCAATCGTGTGGACGGGAACCTGGTTAACCGGTTCGTTTGAAGCCGCTGTGACGTTGGCGCGATACTTCACCTCCCCGAACTGAGTCCTCCGACGCCTCAAAACTTCAGCGATCAAGTTCCAATGAAGTCTGTGATGACTTTGTTCCTGAAAGCGTCTTCAGACTCGGGAAGACCGTCCTTGGAGGAGATGTCCCGCCTTGTTGTAGCGTGAAGTGGGAGGACAGAGTGGTTTCCCTTGGCGGCGGGGGAGAGGTGACGTGGACGTTACCCTGACTAAGTGTTGGCGAACGTGTTCCTGAGTCCGTCGTGTGCCGTCAAGGATGCTTGAGAAAGATTGAGCAGAGCTCTTGCTCACTTCAGAGTTCGGTCACTGCCAGCTATCAGTCTGTGGCCATGGACCCAGCCACACGCCCCACGCGGCCGCCGATCTCAACCAATCAGAGACGCGAAATGTTGCTATTGTTAGCGCGGATTTTTGTCTCACTCGGTGATATCACAAACAACGGCTCGGCACACACTGACTCAGTGCGGTTTTGTGGGTTTTGGTTCAGTCGCCCAACAGCAAAATGGTTGTATGGGTGCCTACAGGGCAGAACAATTTCCAGTTCGAATCTCTAAGGATAAAGCTCCGACAACGTGACTGACAAAATTTGGGAAATGTTCTTTCTTTTTCTTCTTCCGTCACTCTCCTTTCTTTCTTTCTATAGCCATGTCAGATTCATGGCGTTTCAGTCCCTTTTAGTTGGGACGACCCCTGCCTTCACAATAATAATAAATACTAAAAGATAACTTTTAGGCCAATATATCGCTATTCTCTGATCCGATCTCACTGCGCTTTGCAACATTCTCCGACATTTTCAACGTTAATTGAGAAAAATGTCAAAGATAACGTGTTAAAAACAACACACACACACACACACACACACACACACACACACACACACACACACACACACACACACACACACACACACACACAAACACACACAAACAAAAAAACAAAAACAAAAAAAAAACGAATAAAACAACAACAACAAATCACATATATGACAACTAACAATAGACATGAAAAATAATGTACATGTACCGTATGAGAAGCAGCAATGTACAAGAAAGAAAATAATCTCATCACTGACATTATTACCTACCTATAATTCCACAGTTTCACCCCTCCCAGTAAGTTCTTTGCCCGCGTTATCCTTCAGGCCTGTTATTTTGTCTAGTTGATCAGACTAGATACTTTGTGCTTTCCTTGGGTTAGGGTTTCGTGTTTGGGTCAGTGAGGTTCTTGGTATACACTCCGACTATTCAGTTTGTTTTTCCTCTCTTTGCGTTCCATTTTGCTTCTTGTTTCGTTCTTTTCGATGTGGGGATGATGGGAGTAACCTCGAGGTGCATCGCTAGTCGAGACAACTTGATAAAATAATATTTGTTTATATGGGTACTTCGTGAGCGTCTATTCAGTGTGCTGTGGCTGTTAGCATCATTTTGTGGTTTGTATTGTGTGCCTGGATTACGCGTTTCTAGCCTTTGTCATATTGCACGCTGTCAGAGACTGTTAGTTACCATGTACGGGTTTCGATCGGGTGGGAGTAATGGATTTTTTTCCATCCCTGTTTCTGCTTGATCTTTCTTCGTCATTTTCAACATTTCCATCTGGCCATTTGGTTTCAATTGTTTGCTTGCCTGATTAGGGCAGCCATTTTTCATTTAACTCTCGCATTTGTGTTGATTTGTCTGTTATTATAATTTTGCCACAGGCTTTTGTGTTCAGCTTCTTTCTTCTTTTTTCTTCTTTTTTCTTTTTGCCGCAGGCATTTGCGTTCAGTTTCTTTCTCTGCCTGTTTAGCGCTTGTTTTGGTTTTTAGGGTGTCAGTCTACCCCTCGAGTCATTTTTAGGTAGACAGGGCGTGGTGTCGGATTTTCGGTGATTTTCTGTCTTGAGTAATGTCCAAATCAAACCGGAAAGTCTGTACGGAGCTTCGTCCTTTCGCATCATCTGTAGCATCGCACTGTCATTTCCACAGTCGAGTCTATTTCTTCGCTTGGTTCAAATAGTTTGATGTCGTCCAAAACAAAAACAAACAAAAAACGAAAACTATCTGTCCATGCGCCTATTGTAGTTTAGGAAATCTCACGGTCAGGCAGGAAAGAAACGTGACATGTTATCTGGACTTAGTGGATATCTGGACTTAGTGGTTATCTGGACTTATCTGGACTGCAGTAAATCGGTCGCTTTCGGATAAATTCCTAGTGGAAGCCCTTTGGTAAACATGGTGCTTAACGTCCACAGAAACCATAAAGCTTACTAGGGACGAGGAGAAGGCGAAGCCAGGAGTATGAAGGTGGGGAAAGAGGGAGAATATATACCTATCACTACACTATCACCACCAGAATGACGCCTGCATTAAGATGGGCAGCGATGAGAGCCATTCAGTTTAATGTTTCATTAATTGTGAGGGACAAAGTCACAACAAGACTGTGTCCACAAACCACAACCTTTTTGATGAAAAAGGAGAGCCGAAGCGGAATGGAGCCGAGGCCCCTCTGTTTTAAACCGGCTCACAAGCCGTCTTGCCGGCCGCCGCTTGTGATACCTCCCGATAACAGCGGGAAAGGGGCGGGGCTGTGGATGGGGGTCTATTGACAGCACTGTAGAGAACCCCCCTTCCGTATCCCCCCCCCCCCCCCCCCCCAGCGTCCTGTTTAGACTTATATTTCATATGTTAGGCTGACATAATTTATTAAGGACAAGCACTTTTGGCAGTACGACCGGGATCTTTTACGTGCTACTGCGGTAACACGGGGGTGGAACGGATGCCGAAATAAGAGTCAGCACAGAAAGTGGACCGTCGAGAAGAACGTTCATCCGCCGCTCCTGCGGGGATTCGAACCCGCGACCTTTCGATCACGAGTCTGGCGCTCTAACCACTAAGTTATCCCCGCTTCTACTCTCTCTCTCTCTCTCTCTCTCTCTCTCTCTCTCTCTCTCTCTCTCACACACACACACACACACACACACACACACACACACACACACACACACACACACACGCACGCACGCACACATCAAAGCAAACCCAACGAGCAAAATATGAAGCTCAAGTGAAACAATTAATGTTCTTGTGCAAAGAGATCGTTCAACAGGTTAAAAGAACACTGCTGAAATAAAAGGATACAGAGCGGTGCAAATGTTCGGAACAGCTCCCTTCTACTCGACACGGAACAAGCAGGCTATGGCACAATCGCAATAGATGCCAGACAAAAAGGTAAAACAAGAACAACAATTGTGATATTGTGAGCAGGTCTGGCTTAGCGTCAAGGCATTAGGCAGGTAAGCAGAAGGGCCTCGGCTTGATTCCGCTTCGGCTCTCATTTCTCTTCAAAGGGGATCTGGTTTGTGGACACTGACTTGTAACATGGTCCTTCACTATTAATGAAACATTAAAATGGCTCACATTTCTGCCCATCCTAATGCAGGTGTCATTCATTCTAGTGGTGATAGAATCAGAATCAGAATATTGATTGTCCCAGTACAGATTTACAAGGAAATTTGTCTTAGGTGCACGATAACAAATAGAATAAACAATAGACTAATACTTTAACACGGCAGCAAAGGCTAAAGACACACCAAACTCTCACAACGTATTATTATCACAGCATTCAAAAGTAAATGTTCACACAAGTATCTGTAGTTAAAAAATATTAGACTCTCTGTCTCTGTCTCTCTCTGCCTCTCTGTGTCTGTCTGTCTCTGTATCTCTCTCTATCTGTCGACCGGTCAGCACGCTCGTTTTTTTAGCTCTACCAGTCTGGGTATTTATATAGTGCTAAAGCACTGTCAGTGTGTCAAAAAATATATGTGCAGTTAGGTTGTGTTTTCACCATTCCAGCTAAGGATTCTGGGTGTCATTCGAGCAAGGACAATCGAGTTCTGCTGAACAATGTAAAATGATGTAAAATATCGTTCTCCAAGTTTTTGTTCCTCGTGAGCTTCGGTTGTGTGCCATGGCCATGTCGTAACTGCAGCTGCAGAAGCGGCTGGCCTGAAGTTTTTGATGAGACAGCCAACGCCGTCAAGTGCCCTGCGTGAAAACGACCGAGCTTTGAGGATTTTAACGGAATGATCTGTGAACTGTGTGTGACCGCCATGTGTTAACTTGACCGCATCCTGCTTAGCACCATGAAGTGTTTTTGTATCGCCGCCCGCTAATGAGCGTCGACGGGGACTTAGGCAGCTTGAGACGCCGACCAGGCCCTCTTTAACTCCGCCCCAGCTGGTTTCATATGTAGCCCTGCTGCAGCCTGCCATCTAGGACGATTTGAACTCTTGTTAATCTTCCTTTTTGTGTGCTGGGCTGTGCTCATCTTATGGAGCGGGCTGTGTAGTCAGGGTACCACTGCAGGGTGCCTAGGCTGAGACAGTGAGAACAGTTATGGGCCGGGCCGCGGGCCGTGGTTGCCACACGTAACAAGTTCCCCTCTGCCGGACCATGAGACTGCCAATTAACAACAATCAGTATGTCCCTTGTTAGTGAACCCTTCTTCGGTTGGGTTCCTGATGTTCACAAAAAGTTAGATACCAAACAAATAACGTTCAAAATACCCCAAGAACTGCTTGCTTTAACAAGGAAGATATTGTTTAAACATTACGCTTGTGACATTGGAAACAGGCAAGGATTTAGTGTTCGATGGATCGACCAAGACAAACATAACACTGACATTAAAATCACAGACAGTGTAGACTTAACTGATGTACCCACCCACAAGCCTACCTTGTGACAAACTTTATAAGTCAAAAATTCAAGTCAACTCTGACTCACAAAAGCCCGTTACCATCAGTGTGTACTACACAACAGGCACAGTCCTGGTGCAGGGAGTGAAGTGTAGGACATGGCTGAAAGATGAGTTCGACGCGCTCAACCAAGTCATACGTGCCGTTTATGCTTTTGTGGGCGGCAAGAAATATCCAGGCCTGGAATACGCAGTACGGGAATGCCTCTCCACTCTTCCCATCCCAAGTGCTACAGAACTTCCTTCATGGAAGGGAGGAGGAATAAGTGACTGCTCCCCCCAAAACACCCCGCTTCGTCCACTCATGTCCAAACTAACGCTGCTCGCCACCCTACACCCTACTGCGGACAAGGAGTGTCCTACCGCTGTCTTCCCCCCTGACCCTTTCCCCTCACCGCAGCAGTCTGGTGGTGACCAGCCCTCGGCCGACTCGTGTCTACCAGACATGCCTTCATCCTCAATGCCGTCTGGCTGCTAACAGCCTTCGCTTTCGCCTTTACCACATACACCCTCTTCGCCACTACAAACCTCACCCTTGTCTCCACTACAAACAGCACCAGCAGAAATGGAACCTGCGTCGCCCAACGCCCAGCTAGAAGCAAGCCCCCAAGTCGCACACATCACACCTCAAACGACACCAAAACCAGCCAAGGTGTTACGTAAAACGCCTACGTACCACTGTAGAGCTCGACCTACAAAACACCAAGTAACCAGACCATCCCGACGGGGGGCCGGGATAGCTCAGTGGTTAGAGCACCGGACTCGTGATTGAAAGGTCGCGGGTTCGAATCCCTGCTGGAACGGCGGGAGAATTTTCTTCTCCAGGGTCGACTTTCTGTGCTGACTCTTATTTCGGTATCCGTTCCACCCCCGTGTTACCACAGTAGCACGTAAAAATATCCCGGTCATTCTGCCAAAAGTGCAGGTGGCAGGTTACAGCTAAACACGCATACACCTTACGTATGTGGCTTTTATTGAACCGTGCTTCGGCGTTGGTCACAACTTGTCGCTAATATGTCAAATGACATCTGAGGACATTAAGCATCAACTCATCATCATCACCATCCCGACCTACAAAACCTACAACACGCCCAGTAACCAGACCATCTCGACTCGAACAAAAACTAGACACCATATTAACTTTTTTCAAGTGCGCGTCACAACAACTGGTCCCCTTCTTACAAGATCTTGAGCGCTTGAAGAAAGACAACAATTAACTCACTGAAAACAGAGCTACAAAATGTGAAAACATTAGTACACAGTCTCCAGACGAGCACCCCAACCCCGCCCGCCATTTCGTTGCTCAGCCCATCAAAACCAAGAGATGCGCCCAAAGAACCTACGAGTACGATTGATTTCATCGCTGTGCCCACGTGCAACAGATTGGCAGTACTTCAGGGACAGGATGAAGACAAGGAAGAATCGGAAGATACGGACATCGTGGTCTGCACCGACGTTCACGTGGCAGCTGAAGAATCCGTGTATATATATACCAAACAGCACCAATATTCCGTATGGGAAGGACCGCGCCGACTCTCCCTGCCGTGGGCAGCTCAACGGGAAGTTTGCAAACCCCCCGTCAACAGTTGGCAGAGTGCAGAGTCCGCCCCGTCATCTCCAATGTCCTTATTGGAGACTCCGTGGTCTCCAGTGTCAAGCCGGACCTGATGTTCTCGGCTGGCAACAGTCAGAACATCAGCGTCTCAGGCATCACGATAGAAGACCTTCTACACTGGCTGCACAACATACCTCGTAATAAAGACGTGAGGCGGGTTGTCTTCCATGTTGGCTTGAACACTTGCAAAAGCACAACCATCGCTGAGACCACATGGAGGCAACTCGTCCGCAACTTTCGCCGTGTTTTCCCACAAGCGCAGCTAACAGCTTCAGCAATGGTTCCTCCCACGGGACAGCACTACCTAAAGGGAACTGTAGCGACGTCAAACACCTCGCTCTTGAAGGTGTGCCAGGGTGAAGATGTGAGGTGCGTAGACCACACCTCTTCCTTTACCGCCTACAGTGGTGCACCAAAACAAGACATGTACAGGGACCCTCTGCATCCCAGCGCCAAGGGCACCGGCAGGTTGGTGTGCAACATCAAGTACGCTGACCGACCCCGTCAAAGGCCAGCGCTGCTCAAGGCCCCCCGGTCCCGTGCAGCCAGGACAGTTCCAGACCAGACAGCAGGGCGCCAACGCATGGCAGTCTGTTTCGCGGCGACTGCCTTCAGCGACGACGCCACCAAGCCAGCAGCGTGGTTACACCAATGTCCAGCGGCAGCCATACTGCCTTATGGCCAGCTCCTGTCCCCCTCACCATCACCTTCCCGCTGATAACGGATACCCGCCGCCCCCGTACTATCCATACAGTATCCCCCCTCGTCGGCGTGTGGACACCCAGTCACCCGACGATGTCTTTGAACCCCGCCTGGATGGGCATAGGTCCACAGCTCAGCCCATATACCACCCTATTTCCGCCTTTCAGCGCCAATACATCACCCACATGTATGCAGCTGAAACACTCGTTTAATAAGGTGACATGGCTACACACGAGGTAGACCAGAATTGTTTTTGGGGTACATGTTGTTGAAAATGACGTGAATCAATCAAATTGGGATAACATAATAAGACAAGAAAAATAGTGTATTTGTTGCATATATTGACTTTGATGGCCATTTCTTTGCCAAAAACGCATATATAAAAAAAAAAATTAATTCCAGCCATACCAAACATTCTGCACACTTTCTATTTGTTTTCTTACTTACTAGAAATAGAATGCATGCTGAGCATGGTGACGCACTGACACTGAGTTTTTCTTGTAAATAATTATTTGGGAGGGGGGTGGCAAACTCATTTATTGTCACACAGAAACTAATTGAGTGCCATATAAATGAAATTTACAAATAAAAGAAATGACTGTGGCATGTCTGAAGCCAATGTGCCATCATAATCAACAACATTGTCTGCAACTGTCTGCCAACTTTCAGCACTCTGGTATACATCATTCTTGAGATATTTGTCTTGCAAATGTGCAGCCACAGCAAAAAGTGTGAATCTGAGAAAAACAAAGACAAAGAAGGAAAACTAATCTGGCCTAACTGTACCTTACTTTCTGTTCAAAATGTACAATAAACAGTAATCACAGTCTTTTAGCACATTCCTGGGCCATATGTCTGGCCCTCCTGTCTCGCCTGCCTGCCTGTTGTTGATTTTTTTGCCTTTTTACTGTTTTTACGGGCGCGCTTGCTTGTAATTTGAGCCTGAAGTTGTCCTTGAGCACACCTTTTAGCATCCTTTCTTTGTTGGTACACCCGCAGCTCTTCTGCAGGAGTCACCCCCAGTTTCTTCATCACATGGAAGAGGTGAGAGCATCCCTGGTTAAAATGGGACACTGCTGAAGCAACAGCTGCATTTATTCGGCTGGCACCAACATGCACAGTTTTTGGACAACGTGCCCAAATCTGGCCATTCAAGCATTCATTAGCATTTTGAGTGCGACCGTGCAGAACTCTGTTCAGCAAATTCAGGTCTGACATCCGATCATATATAGGCTTCACAGCCTTGGCGACATCTCCTGACATTGGGGTCCCCACATTCTGTTTGTGTGGTGGCGGCTGCTGTCCATTGGCGACGGCCTTTTTGTAGAAACACCATGAAGTTTGGCCATCTGGGCACTTCTGGATTGTTTAAGTTTTGCATGATCGCATTGCGATAGTAAGACTGCAGTGTGGTGCAGGCATTGGCCGTCAACGCACCATGGCGACGCCCACCAAGCTTTCCCTCCTTCGCTTTCTTCCGCAGGGCTGTCCCCATCCTCTTGTCACAGTGGTTGACGCACTCCAGCTTCTCCACAGGATAATAGTTTGCATCAACCACTGCTTTATATGCCACTGAGTCGCCGTCGGACAGCATTTTTGTGTAGCGCATGTTGTTCTTTTGCAGTGAGCGTCCCCACAACCATAGAGCAGCCTCCTTCTCCATTCCCTTAGATGACCCTTCGTAGTTTTTCTCACAATGAGAAGCATGCTCTCTCCTCCACTCCTCTCTCTCTGCTTCTGTCATTTCCCTATTGCTGTGCAGGGCACATGCTTGGCAGTATTTAGACAGCACCTCAAAATCAAGCACAAGTCCAGTTGAAACATCAATTACAATGCCCACCCCATAATTAGAAGTGAATCCACGTTTATGCCATGTACCGTCAAATGAAATCGTGATATCAACTACCCCAGCACCACCATTGCCGTCATCTCCATCACTGTCAGTGTCACCATCATCACTGCTGCCTCTACCTCCATCATTGTTGGTGTCACCTCTTTGATTGCTGTCAGTGCCATGGTCTTCCACATCACTAGACTCACTGACATCACTATTATTTACATGCCCTACATCATCATCTTCTCCACTAATTCCAACATCCACATCACTGTTTCCATCATCTTCGTCACCATGGACATAAGCATTATGCACTGCATGTACAGCTGCACACAACACGTTAGCTGACACTTCTGCATGTGCCCCTCCCACCTTCTTGGAGAGACGCCGGTATGTGTTGTGAGCAAATCCAGGAATGGACGTGATGGCCGAGAACTTGCGCAGAGCTGCTTCACCACACCCTAGTTCATTGAAGCACATCACCATGGAATCGTTGATGACGAATCCAACAGTGACGTTGTCACTCCCATCCAGGCGTGAACATGAATACTGCTGCTTCGTGAAGGTGCATTCCTGACAAAAATGAAAAAGACGAAAACATAAGTTACAAAACCACACCTAAACTGAGCACTCACACACACACACACACTCTCACAGTACTGACTACATGCATTCACAAACATACCCTGTACTATCACTTTTTGCACTGAGACACTTGTTCACAATGTTAGAAGAAATCAAGAATAAAACAATTCAGCTAGAGTGAACAATTCACATAGATACTAGAAATTAGAATGAATCAAACTCAAAAGATGGTAAATCTTGTGATGATGAGGAATGAATGGGGGGAAAAGAAGGTGAAAAACAAAATAAACAAGACTTGAGTACACATACCTCACAAGCAAGTCTGATTTCTCTCGAGTATCCCATCTTCTCACCAAAGGCAACAGTCAGGTTTCCACCACATTCATTGCAAACCACAGCTGAAAACAGAGACTTCAGACTCCTAATCTCCATGAAGCACCGTTCTTTGTCACTGTCCGTGTCGTCTGCTTCACCAACATACTTCCTCATCAAGTCCAGTTTTCTTCTGGCAGTGCACTGGTCGTCTTGTTCATCTGGCAGTGGCACATTGTCATGACCAGCATGAAGATCTGCGGAACTTGAATTAGCTGAAGTTGTAGCCTCACCGTGAGCAGACAGCACGTGTTCTGATACATTTTCAACTTGCAATTCCGACAGCTGTTGATCGGCACTTTTACATTGCCAGCGGGTCTGGGCTGCTAGTTAGCACTGCTGCTTCCGTGAACGCTTTCCTCCTCCCAGTGGAGTCCTTTTAGAGTTAGATTTTGACAAATCCTGTGGCATTTTGTCCAAGCAAATTTGATTTGAACTAGAAAAGCGCCTCGCGAAGCCGGAGTATGCCGAAGTAGGTCACATGACCTGTCTCAGCCAATCGGTAAGCCTCTTTGACGCCAGTTTCCTTATATGGAAATTTCCGTTGGATTTGTGCACGCTGGTTAGCTCGGAAAACCCTCTTTCACAAGCGATCATTGGCTGGTTCAGCGCAAACAGTGAGACAGTGTGAAAGGGGACAAAATTTCGAATCTATTGATATACGTCATGGCGGGCTTCGGCTGGGAGAATTTGCCGTTACCAAGTACCAAACATTTGACTTTATGGCCTTTGTAGACTAACCAAAAGCAAATTAGTCACACAGTTGGTTCAAAAACACCTTTATTTTGTACAGAATAAGTATTTTTGTGAAAAAAATATAGGAAATTCTGAAAGAGATGTGATAATTGAGTACAAATTTGACAAAATCACACAATCGCCCAGTTGGATCAAAACAACAATGTGTGTTAGTGTACATGCGTGTGTGCGCCGCACGATGAAATATGTGTTTGCACATTTTAAGCTCTTACCTCTTTTGTGCTACTGGCAAATATTCATGGCCTGTGTGTTGCTTCAACAGACCTCAGTGATCAGTCTACTTTCAGCACGTTGCAATAAGCTAGAAAATCGTGAACGCTGTTTGCATATTTTAAAGTTTATTCACATTAGACACTGAAAACATTCTTTGGTGATTTCACTTCAGGTAGGTTTAATCACCCCCGTGGTAGACATTTTATGATTTGACAATTGTGACATCTTTTGGTGATTTCATGGACGGCAACTTTTATTATTGCGTACACTGGTTGATTGTGCCCTGCCTCTGTGCTGGTGTGATCTGCGTTCAGTATTGTTCTGTATTATTCCCCTTGCGCTTAGAGTATTTTTGACAAACATCCCTGGTTAAAATGGGACACTGCTGAAGCAACAGCTGCATTTATTCGGCTGGCACCAACATGCACAGTTTTTGGACAACGTTTCCGGCCTGAGTTGCTTATTGCTCTGACGCGTATTTTGTGTGTTCAGGTTAGAGTTTTGGGGTTTGTTTTTGTTTTTCCCCCTGTGCTATAGTTTCTAATAGTATTTATTGAATTTGTATATCCTTGCATTTTGTTTTCTCGATTTACAACAACAGAAAAACATTTATGACATTATTTAGCCGTTCATTATGGCTCAATCAAATGATCATTGGCCACTGAAGCATGGTTTTCGTATTGGACATCTCAATATTAACCATATTGTGAACAAAATGGCTGATGTTACAGAAATTGTCCAGAACAGTCAGAACACTGACCGAGAGTTTCATATGTTCTGCTTTTCTGAGTCCAGACTAAACGACCACAGAGACGATAAAGAAGTCTCGATAGCAGGCTTTCATATTATCAGAAAAGATGCACTAGATCGGAAAGAAACAGGCCTCATTGTATATATATATCAATGAGCATGTTTCTTTTAAACGCCTTACCCGGTACGAAGAATACGGTATAGAATGCGTCTGGCTCGAAGTGAAAATGAAAAAATCTTCTCCTATCCTTGTAGGCTTTTTATATCGTAATCCGTCAGAACCTGCAAACTGGGTTGATAAATTTGTTTGTATGATGGACTCAGTTTGGCTGGAATCCAAAGAAATTATTTTAATGGGCGACTTCAATATAGATTTATCCAAAGCCAACAAATCATGGACAGAAACATTTTCTCTCTTTAATCTCTCCCAAATTATTGACAGTCCAACCCGCGTTACCCCCTCATCTAGAACCCTCATCGATCACATCTACTCGTCATCTCCCTCGCACATCCAGGAAGTCTGTGTCCCGGTAGTTGGTGTCAGTGACCATTATCCCGTCTGCTGTACCTGGTCAAAGAAAGGCGTTAAAATACCCAAACTAGGGCACACATTACTAACATACAGGTCCTTTGCTAAATTTGATGATGACAAATATATTGGAGACCTTAGGAATGCTCCATTTAGCGACGTATACAACCACACTGACCCTGATGATGCCCTAAACACGTGGTACTCAATTTTTAACAAAATACTAGACAAGCATGCACCTCAGAAAATAAAGAGAACCAAGCACCCGGTTAAGCCAGAATGGCTCACTCCAGAAATACGGGATGCCATGCGCCACAGAGACTATCTTCTTCGCTTAAATCGCTTTGATGAATATAAAAGACACAGGAATAAAGTCACCTACATGATCCGCGATTCCAAGAAAAAATTCTTTGAATTTTTTTCTAACAAACAGCAAAGATTCTAAAGGCACATGGAAAGCAATTAACCTCTTAACTAACAAAAAATCACATGCCTGTCCTGTCATTAGTGAGAATATTTCTCCCGATGAATTAAATAACCACTTCTGCACTGTGTACAAAAAAGTCATTACAGCAGATAATTCCTCCGATAACAGTTTAATATTACTGAAACAGTACTGTCAAGATAAAATCACACACAGGGCCAAAGGAGTCCCTTTTATGGCAGTTAGTGAAGTTTTTAAGTCATTATGTCAGCTTAAGCAGTCTAATACAAAAGGTACTGATCGAATAGATGGAAAAACAATTCGTCTGTCTGCACCTTTCATTACTGATACTATTACCTACATATATAACTTTATTATTGAGAAAAACAAATTCCCAAGGGCATTCAAAGAAGCCAAGGTAATACCATTGTACAAGTCCGGCGAAAGATCTGACCCATCCAATTACAGGCCTATCTCAATTCTTTCGTTTCTCTCAAAACCTGTAGAAAAGCACATAAATGAACATATTATGAAATATTTTCTGACCAATGACTTGCTCCATAAAAACCAGTCTGGATTTCGGCCAAACCATTCTTGTCACACAGCCTTAACAGAACTCATAGATGCCTGGCTGTCCGATGTAAATTTAAACAAGATTTGTGGTGCTTTGTTTATTGATTTTGCTAAGGCGTTTGATGTAATCAGCCATAACTTACTATTAAAGAAGATGAACCTTTATGGGCTAACAACTGACACGCTTAACTTGATCAGGTCATTCTTGTCTGACCGCCATCAAGTAGTTTCTGTTAAAAATAAGCAATCAGAAGTCAAGCCAGTTGTATTTGGTGTTCCACAAGGATCTGTTTTAGGGCCTCTCTTATTCTCAATCTATATTAATGATCTCCCTCTGCATATATCATCTGGAAGGTGTGATATGCTAGCCGATGACACAACAATTCACACTTCTGGGAGAGATATCCCCTCAATAGTTGCTACACTCCAGTCATGCGTTTCGGACATTATTGAATGGACCCAAATCAACCATATGTCTCTTAATCCATCCAAGACTAATTACATGATATTAACAACGCGTCAGAAACGACAAATATTAAGCACGCCACCCGTCCAGTTATTGGTCGGTAACAAGCAACTACGCGAAGTTAGTGAACACAAACTTTTAGGTGTCATTATCGATAACAATCTCACATGGGGCCCACACATACGTTATCCATGCAAATCAGTAGCGAAAAGGGTTTATCAATCAGCAAAAACAAAACAAAAAAACTTCCTCACCTTTCATGCTCGATTTTTTTTTTTCCAAGCCCATATCCAGTCACGTATAGACTATGCTTCAACTCTCTGGGACTCCGCAAGTGAGTCTCTATTAAAGCCTTTAAAATCTTTACACAGAAGAGCAGTCAAGATAATATTGCTAAAAAACACTAGCCTCACAAACGATGACTACAAGAAAACTACAATCCTTCCCCTCAAACACAGACTGATGTATAATAAAGCTCGCTTTATGCACAAAATCCTCTTGGGTAAAGCACCCAGTTATCTCGTAAAAAGAGTGTCTATCAACCTTTATTCCAGAAATTACTCAAGAAAGCTTAATGTACCTATGCCTAGATTAGATTTATTTAAATCAAGCCTAATGTATTCTGGACCGACTCTCTGGAATTCACTACCTGTTGCACTGACAGAACCAAGTACAGTGTCGGTCTTTAAACATCGACTGTCGACACATATGTTAACTTCTCTAGGTACAACTTAAAATAAGGAGGAATTATTACTTTAATGCTCCATTTTTCTTAAAAGTACAGGCTGTTTTTCCATTATTATTAAAGCTTTACTTTTAATGCATTATGCCCCCCTGTATATGCTCCACATTTATACTCTATTACTTGTTAATCAGTTTTTTTGTTTGTTTGTTTGTTTGTTTGCATTCCCCCCCCCCCCCTCATTTTATATAAATGTAGTGTATTTGATTATGAATATTCTGTCCTTTCTTCTTTTTTCTTCTTCTCTTTTTTCTCCCTCTTTTGCTCTCCTCCCCCCCCCCCCCCCCCCCCCACCCCATTTATGTTAAGGTGTACTATTGTTTTATTTTGTTATGTCCCCTCCCTCCCCCGCTTATTTTTCTGTGACATGAACGTCAGTGTCAGCGTGTGTTAAAAAAAAAAAAAAAAAGTTTAATAGTTTTTGTACGTTGTAATATATATATGTTCAGTGCTCGCTCTCTCCCCCCCCCCCCCCCCCCCCTTTTTTTTTTTTTTTTTTTTTTAAATGTGTAGCATAGGAAAGCCTAGTTGTTAGACATGTCTTAATTTTGTTGTTGCTTTGTTTGTTCGATTTCCCCCCCACTTTTTTGACCTAAACGTATATGAACTAATATCCTGTACCCTTTCGATGTATTTTTTAGTTTTGTTGTATCTGAAATACGTGTGTATGTGTAGTATTAGTAGAATTAGTCCCTCATGGGCGAGGGCTGGATGTAAAAAGACCCTGTGTCTACTCCACTACCCTCGTAAAATAAAGTTTATTCATTCATTCATTCTGTCTCTCTCTGTGTTTGTCTGTCTGTCTGTCTGTCTGTCTGTATCTCTCTCTCTCTCTCTCTCTCTCTCTCTCTCTCTCTCTCTCTCTCTCCTCTCCTCTCTCTCTCTCTCCTCTCTCTCTCTCTCTCTCTCTCTCTCTCTCTCTCCCGCACACACACACACACACATGTGCGCTCGCGCGCAAGGTAGTATTTTCACAGAATTAAGAAATAACTGTTATGTGTACACAAACATCTGATTCGCGAAAGGTGTGTAATTTCCCACTTGCCCCAACTCCATATCCCGTTCCCCCCTTCGCCCCGTCCTTAATAAGCCTGATGGTTTCTGTGGACGTTAAACACCAGGTTCAGCCACTACATAACTACCATAGTAGGGTGACAAGGAGGAGCAGCCGGAGCAACTTTACAGACACAATTCCCGATCAGTCCAAAAAACTGTACCCCTACCAGGCACTGACACACTCACTCACTCACACACACACACACACACACACACACACACACACACACACACACACACACACACACACACACACACACACACACACACACACACACACACTGCACACACACACACACACACACACACACACACACACACACACACACACACACACACACACACACACGGTTCTTGGCAAATCACACACACACGCGCGCGGGCACGTGACACACCACCACCACCACCAACAGCAACAACAACAACAACAACAACAATAACAACAAATCAGAATCCCACAATATATACACTACAACAGCACGCTTGTAACAACCCGTACACGTGCACGTATGCAACCACCCGCAACCATTGGACAGGGTACCAGTTACGGCATAGGCACAAAATGTCTGTTTATAATGCATCTGCCGGTCGTGCTGACGTGCGCTTATCTCGAAGGAAGGCGTGCAGGACGATGGTACTGGATAGGAGCTCCATACTTCCGCAGGATTAACCAGACTACCCACACCAGCAAGGCAAAAAGGACAGAGCCGGCACCAAAAAGGACCAGGCAGAAATACACCATTTTCATTCCTGCAAATCGTTCAGCTAGTTTACACTGAAACAGCACATGGATGTATTGATGGGAATAAATTGTATTATTCTGAGTTAATGGCTCTCGGTCTGTGAGCCTCTCTCTCTGTGTCTCTGTCTGTCTGTTTGTCTGTCTGTCTGTCTGTCTGTCTGTCTCTCTCTCTCTCTCTCTCTCTCTCTCTCTCTCTCTCTCCCCCCCCCCCCCCCCCCGTGTCTGTGTCTGTCTCTCTGTGTGTCTGTCTCTGTCTTTCTGCCTGCTTACCTGTCTGTCTTTCTCTCTCCCTCTTACTATTGTTTTATGTGTAGCCTATTGGCTTGTAGATTAGCAGGGACAGATTGTAAGAATAGGCAACTGCCTAAAATCTGAATCCTTGAGTAATAAAGTTCTGAGTTCCGAGTTCTTTCTCTCTCTCCCTCTCCCCTCTCTCTCTCCACCCCTCCTCTCCCTTCCTCCCCACCTCTCTCTCTCCCTCCCTCCCTCTCTCTCCCTCCCCCCCTCTCTCTCCCTCCCTCCCTCTCTCTCTCCACCTCTCTCTCCCTCTTCCCTCCCTCTCTCTCTCCCCCATCTCTCTCCCTCCTCCCTCCCCGTCTCTCTCTCCCTCTCTCACCATAAATCATAGGCGTGATCGAGACGCCCTTGCACGAAGCAGCTTCCTCCTGAAAGCCCTTGCTGCAGGCCGGGTTGTCCGAGTGTGTCCAGTAGCAGTCCCAGTCGCCGCTGTGCTTCTTGTCGTTCACCTGCAGGTAGAAGGTGAGGATGTAGTGCGCAGCGTCCTCTCGACAGCTGCACGTGCACGGTCCCACACACTGCGTGCGGTCGGAGCAGCCGGACCGGGCGGTCAGACGCATGGCTCCGCAGTACTTGATGCTCCCTTGGCCGGCCTTGTAGTTGTGCAGGGACACCTCGTGGCACCGCTCATTCAGGTTGGCTTTCCTCACCACGCACGTCAGCCCCGCCGTCTGCTCGTCGACCCACTCGTCAGGGCACTTGAGGGAGAAGTCGGCTGACTGGGACTGGGCGGTGAGCGCTGTGGGCAGAGGCAGCCCCATTGCTGGAGTCCGTCACTCGGCATGCGTCAGTGGGGCGTCACGAGGCAGAAATGAGTAAGTAGAGAGGGTTAGTACACGGGTGGCAGTGGGAGTGGTGGTGGTAGTGGCGCAACCCGACTGTCTACCTACGCTTCTGCGCGTACCTCAAGCGTAACGTAGCCGAAGTCACACAGATCCCACCTAAACACCTGCCCCTTCACACAGAAGAGTAACTTGAGAAGGTTCATCCAGTGACAAACTTTACAAATTATTAGTCGTTTGTGGCATCACTGGTCAAGTAGTTGTTATGCTCGTAAAACTGACAACAAAGACGCACTCGCCGCTAGCTGGTTACTTCAGTGAGTTGCACCGCTACTGTCCACCATTTTGATTTCGGATTAAATCGATAGGGTTGCATCGTAAAGCTAAAACAGCAATAAAATCAACAAAAGCAATCCAAATTATCTCATACAAGAATACGATGCCTAATTTACAAAGAAAAGTACAAGTTTAATTTTTACACAGCACAAACAGAGGGGAAATGGTCCCTACGATCCACAGTGGTAAGAACGCGGCAGTAGGCGAAAACTTTGAGCCATGTGGTAAACTATCTTCGTAACCTCTGACCTGTGAGGTCTGATTCGCACACAAATCGCTTACGTCACGAGAGAAAATAGTTCCCTAACCACTACCACTACTACTACCACCCGTGTACTAACCCTCTCTAGTAAGTAACCATGGTGCTTTACGTCCACAGAAACCATAAGGCTTATTAATATTAGGCACGGGGAAATGGGCGGTGGGGGTCGGAGCGTGGAGAGGATGGTTAGTAAGGCGTGGATACAATTGTTCCCTTCAGGTTACTATTATGGTCTGTTTTGTTTCTTTAGATGAGAAAGCGCAGTGCGAAGTAAAACTTTCAACTTTAGGAGGAGGGTTAGAACATCGAAAGATCCTTCCACAGTCTTTTTTCGTACGCTGATGACCTCTTCCAGGGCTCCTGACGCCTCAGGCAGGAATTCTGCGGTGACACTTCTTCAAATCACGCAGGTAACGCGCTCAAAGAATCTGTCGTCATTCAAGAATTTGGCTGCACGTGCGGGAATTTCAGTTTGGCCGCTTAGCTTTTGGCACATTCCTTTCAGTTTTATTCTGTACCCGTTGAGAAATCTACATTTTCCAGCTTATAGCCACGTAAAGATTACGTAAACGTTGATTCAGCTGCTACTT
>OY757549.1:2076332-2106332 GCA_963584105.1 Alviniconcha strummeri
TGCACACCTCTCCTACAGCAACTCCACTGGCTCCCAATTTCTGAACGAATAAAATACAAAAACTACTTGCATATGTTACAACGCAATCACACGTGCCGCTCCCTCTTATCTTTCTGAGCTGTTACACCTTTACAGTCCTTCCCGCTCTCTCCGCTCATTGTCAGACACACGCATGCTGAAAGTCCAACGCTTCAATCGCAAAACCCACACACTATCTCACGCTTTGGCCCCCACATCTGGAACAGTCTCCTCCGGGACATCAGGCACCCTGCTACTCTCTCTTCCTTCAAAAGCCAGCTCAAGACATTTTTCTTCTCAGAATATTTCAGTTAAGCCACATTGTCCTTCACTCCTATCAGTCTGTACAGTGTGTGTGTGTGTGTGTGTGTGTGTGTGTGTGTGTGTGTGTGTGTGTGTGTGTGTGTGTGTGTGTGTGTGTGTGTGTGTGTGCATCTCTAGCATAGTGTTTAAAAAAAACTGTCGATATCTTTTTTTATAACATTTTCCATCTCGATGTGTGTATGATTGTTCAGCGCTTTGAGCCGCAGGGTAGGCGCTTTACAAACTTCCATTATTATTATTATCATATGCCAACTTACAGCTCGTCTGCTTGTGTTCGAGTGCCTGGATACATGTGTCATCCTAAGTGTAAGTACTTTGGGGCTAAATGATATAATTTATGTTTACTGGTCAGCTCCCCGTGGGGCCGCTGTATTGGGGTTATCTACTGATCTTTGGCAGGGTGTATAGATCCAGCGATGTGCGAGTGTCTGGTTGATGATGATAGTGGCGTGTATATATAGGCTGGGTGAGGAGTATGAGTGAGGGTGTGTGTGTGTGTGTGTGTGTGTGTGTGTGTGTGTGTGTGTGTGTGTGTGTGTGTGTGTGTGTGTGTGTGTGTGCCCGGGGATGTGGACTAGAGGGATATGTTTTATGCTGTAATCATTTGTATTATCGATTTCTTCTTTGACTCTTTCTTATTAATCCAGTATGTCTGTTCTGTCAATGCTCTCATGTTCTTTTTACATGCTTTAAAAAAATAATTAATGAGCCTTAGTAGTTAGCTGTTTTCCCAGTGAGGAATGACTGAAGTATATTGACTTGACGATATATAAACGTTGTAAGTGTATGGCATTGGGTTACAGCGTGTCTTGTGTCCGTCACTGATTAGGGTGTTCCAAATGTGTGTCTCTGTCTTGGTGGGCAGTGGAATGGTAGGGGTAGTACCCGGCAGCTGGCTACCTGGGCTGCTCGCCTGCAGACTGCTGACCTCTACACCCACAACCAGCGCCTGGTATCTCCGTCCCCGCCACTGCCTCTCAGGCAACCACACACACACACACACACACACACACACACACACACACACACACACACACACACACACACACACACTCTCTCTCTCTCTCTCTCACACACACACACACACACACACGCGCGCGCGCGCGCGCGCACAAAAGAGAGAGAGAGAGAGAGTAGCCTGTGCTTTTTTAATGCTCATTCAACCTCGTGGTCAGAGAGAACTGGCAGACACACAGACAGAAATACCTTATTAAAATAATACTTTTATTTCCATACAGTCGGCATATATACTGCTCACGGAATGCAACGCATGTTCACAATACATGTTATTAACGGAATGCACAAAGCACACATCTTTTTCAAAACCATTTCTTGGGTAACATTCGTTCCTCTAATTCATTCACCTCCATAGTAATTTGCTTCTCCCCATTTCCTGTCTTGGATTTTCTCATCAGTATTGACCACAAAGAAAACTCTTAATAGTGTTAACCTATATTGGCTTTCCATTGAAACTGTTATTAAGAATGAAAACCGAAAACGAAACTATACAGACCAAAAACACCTAATTTTATTTTCCGGAGAAAAACAAACCCGTCTTTGTGTTTTTGTGTTTAAAGAAAGAGAGAGAGAAATTGAGTGAGAGTTCATTTCTAATTTAACTTATGTTAATAAAGTAAATATGTCTCTGGTGGTTATCGAGTTCCAAATCAGAAACTGTACTATTATAGTAAAATAAACATCTAATTGTTGTCTTGATTTCCGAAGTTTCGGAGACTTTGCCGCTTTCTGAAACTGCAATGCTCACAATGACGTTACCTTATTTTCAGTGACATAATATTGGTGGCTATACGCAGCGAAGACTGGTAAACAAAATCCAACCATGAGGTCATACAGTTTTAAACAAGTATTCAAAACAAACACGTGACTGACAAAACTGCATGAGTATCTCTCTCGAATGGTTTTGTACAGATTAAAGAGAGAAATGCGTTGTAAGCATTATAACGCTACAGATTTCACAGATTCAGGGTACAGGGTATTCAAACAAGAGCTATGTTTGCTGGAGAAGGCTTCCGAAAAGTATGACTGTTTAATAATATTTGTCATATTAGGCTGAATATACTTATTTATAATAGTAACAAATAGCATGTCGAACTAGCCCTTGCAGAGAGCCAGTCTTCGCCCAGTCCGTCCACAGCTCAGATGCCTTTAGCAGACTTCATGCACAAACCAGCCAAAGGCTTGTAACAAAGCTAGTCATTTCCGGTACAGGCAGAACTGGGGCGAGTCTCACTGACGCAGTCTCAGGCAGGTGGGTTCGACATGCTAATAATAAACAAGTGGTTTGAGTAATGTACATCGTTTGTTTCTAGAGGTGCGATAGCAATAAATACACCGTTTGTTTCTAAATGTGCAGTAGCAATACAGTACAAAATAGCACGGGGTTATATGGAACGGTATTACATTTTAACCTTGTTCGGTTTGGAGAACTCTACTTCCTTTTATTAAGGTACGTATCACAGGCAGGCATTCAATACACAAGCAAAATCAGAAGTTCAGGTGTCGTACCCAACGCAGTGTACTGTCAGTACAACCATGCGCTATCACCAGAACACCATAGGTTCACAAGCAACCGCATCATCAACTCGACGACTTTAAATGCAATGACATTGCCACGAACAAAGCAATTACACGGATCATGAAGTATTTGAGAAATGTTGTGGGGGTCGATTTGTGTGTGTGTGTGTGTGTGTGTGTGTGTGTGTGAGAGAGAGAGAGAGAGAGAGAGAGAGAGAGAGAGAGAGAGAGAGAGAGAGAGAGAGAGAGAGAGTTCTTGGACCTCTACTTCCCGTCAGACAGGTACAGGGTTATCGAGAGAGAGAGAGAGAGAGAGAGAGAGAGAGAGAGAGAGAGAGAGAGAGAGAGAGAGAGAGAGAGAGAGAGAGAGATCATTAAGAATTCTGCATGCTTTGAAGGGAGAGAGAGACAGACAGACAGAGACAGACAGACAGAGGAGCATGTCTGCTAAACACCAGATGGTAAATGCGCTATGTATGAAATGGCGGGAAGAGGAAGTGCTGACAGGGTATTTTACATACAAGGCACGGTACCTGGTGAGCAACGTTCTATCACTACACATGGCCAAACGTTTATGCTATTTCATTCCACAGAACATCATGTGGTCAGCATTGAAAAAAAGGTTGACAATGAAAACGACTCAACAAACACACAGCAACTCAACAATTACGATGTCACACCATCAGTTTTTTTAACCTACCTACCCCCCACCCCTTCTTTCTCCCATGTCCCTCGCCTTCATTTTACCGTACTGGTAGACTGGGCGTAAAACATCGAGTGTCCTCCATGTCCCAGAAATAACGCAAAATGCACGAATCTCAATGTTTGAGTCCAGAAATATTAAGCAGGAAAGCGACAGACGCCGGAAAACATGAAAACAGAGGGAGAAATCCCAACAATGTGCTTGAACACTGGCGGGTGAACCACATCGTAAATATCCCTGTCTCATTTCGGCAAGAAAACGAGACGAAACAAGACCAAACCGGCTCCACGCAAAATGCAAATCACCGTTTCATTCTTTTCATTCAGAGTAATCACAGTATAACTGCGTCGTTTTTCCGTGTGTTTTTTCTTTCTTTTTTCTCTCTCTTTTTTTTTTTTTTTTTTTTTTTTTTTTCCTCGCCTCTTCGCCGAGAAAAGCAGCTAGCTACACTTTAGTTTTTTGGTCTTTGTAGTTCAGCTTTAAGTAAAATTATGAATATCGGTGTACTTGTTATCACAGACAAGGTTGTACCAGACAAACAAGGAGCCGAACACAGGTGCCTGTCAACGTTAACTGTTTCATCATTCACATACAGTATTCATGGTGCTTCCACGCGCCTGTAAAACACCACATTACGAAAACAAAGCGAATACGTCATTTCTATACAATGAACCGTTTTATGCAAGCACTCGAAGGTAGAGGTACGGAAATGAGTACAAAAACCAGCTCTCTCTGGGTTGTATTTATGGAGACGATTATGCACAATTTGGTCAGTCACAACAAAGATGGGTCTGGCATTATGAACGGTAACCCATCGCACAACAACGTTACAGAAGAAGGGTTGCTTCCCTTCGTACATAGCGCAGTTCCGCATGTTCCACTCTCCCTTCTCCGTTTACACTGGCACGGGGAAGGTCGATAAACATGGCGCCTTTCGCACGAACCGAACGTTGAGGTGTTTACAAAATCCAGGTAATCAGTGTTAAAAACTGACAATTCAAAATCCAGGTAATCAATGTTAACAAGTGTTAATTCAACTGGTCAGTGCAACCACGTGGCTTATGGCTTTTCTGGAAAAAGACTGCTCTAATAGATTCCCATAGGGAACCAGGTTTTTCACTGCGACAATGAAATAACGTACACGCTAAGAGTATACAGAACATCATCGCCACCACAACCACAAAACAAAAAATGTACAATTGCAAAATGACTTGTGTAATAAATATCAGCCTGATGATTATACTGCCACTGGTTCCCGACAACGTCACAAGAAAAATTGCGTATTGGTTGTGGCGTCACAAGCACTGAAATGTCGTGTACCGGTCTGACCAGATCAGAATGTCCGTGTATCAAAATAAACTGCTGAGCTTTGGGATCAAGCACATCACCAAGAGACGGAGGGGGGGGGGGGGGGGGGGGGGAGACACACACACAAAGAGACGGAGAGAGAGAGAGAGAGAGAGAGAGAGAGAGCCATTGATTTGAAACGGGGGGGGGGGGGGGGGGGGGGGGAGAGAGAAAGCGATGACATTGTAAAATAACTTAAACCCGGCAAGCCCGATTTCTTCATTCCTCCAAAAAAGCAGATTAAGGAAGAAGCCAAATCCGATATAACCGTTACACAAGCAAGAGGACAAAAAGAAAAGAAAAAAGTATGCACACAAAGCCGACATTCAAAAGGAATGGTAGGATACAACAGCACTGTCTAGTTTTACGTCGGATGTGGGGATTTCTTTTCTGTGCAAACACCTGCAAAGTGAATTTCTGTCTTTTTCCTCGTCTGCTCTATGTTCACTGTACACGGGTGAAACCAGCTGAAGAATGCGCATGAAATGCAACTCGATCAACGGATAGTCGGTAAAAGGTAACGATTTCGAGTGCCTGCTCTCACGGGCTCCGTCCATTCGTGCGTGTCGGTCGTTTGCTTGGGGACAGGCAAAAGCGACTGTGCACAGGCACCATACACAAGCCTGTTAAACATCCTTCATGCTGGTAGTCGGTGCTAGCTTCCCTAAGAGAGCACACTAGGACTAGACAATCAGTGAGCAAAAACCAAGCGTCTGCCGGCTTGTTCTCGTGCCCTCGGCCGACGAATGAGACGCCGAAGGTGACTAGGTCTACAAAACAGTGCTTCTATTCTTACACGGGTTTAATCTTCGTGTTATTTTCATGGGGCACAGAAAACACGAAGGAAGTGACAGCCCGAAGGTAGGAACCGGTTCGTGATGCGCCTACCGATAGTAGGTGGCAAACCACACACAGGGCAGTCTATTTTCCGACGTGCTTTTGTGGGGAGGAGGGAAGGGGGGCATTTAACATGCCAACATAGTGGCACGTACTTTGTGGCGTATGTAAATCTTTATCTTACAGCCGGTTTATTACACTTATATAGACCTGTACCATACAACCGGTGTATATACACTTGTACAGACCTATCTCTTACAGCCGGTGTATATAAGCGTATATAAAGGTACATCATACTGCCGGTGTGGTACAACCACGGGGTGTGGTCGTAGTGGTTGGTCCGCTTCCTCGGTACGGAATGGAAAGAAAGGAATCTGAGGTAGAAAACTGACAAGGAGGAACCGCTTCTGGCGCACATTAGCCACTTTTGAAACAACCATGGAATCACAATGGATGACTTGTTTCAGTTAACATATTGTGACGTAACGGGGTATATTTAACAGTGTAGCGCCAAATGCTTTATGACAAAAGAAAAATGATTTAAAAACAAAACAAAGCACACATCAAAACTCAAATCACGCTGTTTCAGTACAAGGATTGTGTGAACCAACACGGTAAGCAAAGCGCTGTTCGGGTGATTCCCTCTATAAATATATAAAGCGACGTACAAATTCCGCTGTCATAAGGAACAAAACAAAGTAAATAAAACACGTCAACGCATCCGTGGACGTCTGTGTAAGTTATATCTGCCACAGAATATTTTCCATGTCCACGTGGAAATTTAGGGAGATAACACCACCCAGTCTCTTCCTGCCTTTAGCAAAAGATGGCAAGTCCCGATTTACACGCCAGCTGTTGCTTCTTAAACTGACTTCACGCCCACTTCACATGTGTGGTACCTACAACAGTTATTTGCACAATATAAAGCCCAGGGCCTCTTACTCTCAAGGGTGGGGGAGTGTTGGGGGGGGGGAGGGGGGGGGATGCGTGAGCGAGCGTGCGTTCGTGCGTTTGAATGCGTAAACCGCTCTCTCTTTCTGGTTATTTTCACTTGTTTATATTTATTTATATGAACACTTGTGTTTCACCGAAAGAATGGAATCATAATGAGTTTCACGAAGACACATTTTCTTTTTCTTTATGTGCAATCGTTGGTCAGTGGATGCTGGTCGTGATTGTTCCCGTTACCAGACAACCTCTTAAGTCTTAGTTCCTTAACTTCTTAAGTCAGTCACACAGCGCTGTCCAAAAAGTCCGTCGCAGGCTTTCGTTGTTGTTGTTGTTGTTACTGCTGTTGTTGGCGGGGGGTAGTGGTCTCAGACGCAAGCTCCATGGCTTTCGTTCACGAGTCCGTCACTCTACCGCTGAGCCATCCCCGCCCCCTACACTTGTTTGTATCGCTGTCATTTTGTATCATTCATGCCCGATCGAGCTTCATTGCCCACCTCTGTAGGCGGTAATAGCAACAGCGACGTTTTGGACTGGCCATCTTTTGCTACAGCCAGGAAGAGGTTCATCCCCACACACGCTGCCACCGTTCACAGTAACAGTTTCTGTCCACAATCAGACTCCAACGCGTAGCCTCAGTGAACATCAGCCCTTGAACATCCCATAATCATACGCCCCGCGACCAGGCAGGGGAGCAAACCGACTGACCCCTGTCTGGGTGCCGTTCAATTTATACAAACGCTTCATATGGCTACATTCCACTCGAACGGTTCATGCCTCGGTTTTCACTCCACATTTTCCCCAGTTCGTCGCGAGAACTCCCGAGGCTCTGTCCAGCCAGACAATGGAAAATTATCGCCAAACGTCGACACCGTTACCCCGTCGGTCAGTCGTGCCAGTAAGCCCAACCGGGTCCTAACCGCGATATAAATACAGGTTGTGGCTCTGATCTGCCTCATCTTATCCAACAGTCGGTGTGTTTCACCGAAAGAACGGAATCGTAACGCCTTTCATGAAGACGCATTTACTTTTCTTTGTGCAATCGTTGATGGATGCTGGTCGTGATTGTTCCAGCTACCAAAAAACCTTCGTAAGTCTTATGCCCTTAACCTTTTAATTCCGTTACACAGCGCTGTCCGAAAAGTCAGTTACACCGTGCTATCCGAAAAGCGCGTCACAGGCTCTTGGTTGTTGGCGGTAGTAGTGGTCTCAGACGCAAACTCCACGGCCCGTGAAGTCAATACTGTTAAGCAGCCATTTACCCGTCTCCGTCCCGCCACCCTTTGCTGCAGTGTTGCGACAGCCCTAAAGGCGTTGTCCTCTCACAGCTGTTCTGGCTAGCATACCCAGCCTTCACCTGTCCGTCCTCTTACATCGGTTCCGGAATTTATTCGCCTCTCTGATGTTCTGACATCGGTTCCAGAATTTACTCGCCTCTCTGATGTCCTCACATCGGTTCCGGAATTTACTCGCCTCTCTGGTTTCTTCTCACATCTGTTCCGGAATTTACTCGCCTCTCTGTTTCTTCTTCACACTGTTCCGGAATTTATTAGCCTCTCTTGTGCTCTTGTCACATCTGGTCCGGAACTTACTCGGCTCTCGAGTGTACCTCCTCGACCTCTCACGTCTGTTCCACACCACGCGGCTCCTCCTTCGCGTATCTGTTTCAGGCATTACTCGCTTTTCTCGTGTCCTGAGATTACTCCGGTATCAAGTGTTCGTCTTCCTACATCCGTTCCGGAAATCACTGGGTCCTAAGGAGTCCGTCCTACCTCATCTGTTCCGAAATATACGTATCTCTCTGGTGTCCTTCCTCTTGTACACACGTTGCAGTGAGTAGCGTACCTGCACTGTATACCAAATCCTAACAGAACTGCCACGTCAACAAGACTGCGCTCCTCACGCCTGCTCCAGAGTTTTGAGCGTTTTGAGCAGCGTGCTAAGCAGCCCGGCCAGGTTGGTGGCCTGCCTCATGAGGTACTTCATGTGCGGGTCGGTGGTGGGCCTGCCCATGGCGGCGTTGGCGGCCGCCACCGTGCTCTTGAAGGAGGCAGACACCTTCAGCACCTCGAAGCCCACGTGCTGCGCCTGGTGGACGGTGCGCATGCGCACCATGGTGGCCTGGCTGTGCAGCAGGAGGCGGGCCAGCGTGTGCATGGCCAGGTGCAGGTGCTGGCTGGCCGCCTCCCGGGAGCCCGTGGCGCTGGCCACCAGGTGCTTGGCGTCCTGCACGAACTGCTTCGTCTGCAGCTGCAGCTCCTGCCGCACCGTCTGGAACTGCGCGCCGCCGCTGGACACCCGGGCCTGCGCCGCCTTCAGCGACTCCATGGTGACCTTCAGGCGAGCCAGCATCGTCTCCACGTCCTGCGCCGCCGCCTCGAAGCCGTCCGGTCCGTACGTCCGGGACAGCACGCTCTTCACCGACTTGCTGACGTCCGCGCCCACCACGGCGCAGCTGCTCTCCATCAGACTCCGGCCCCTCCGGCCCTCCGAGCTGTCCCGGCTGTCCTGGGACAGCGACCTCGAGCGCAGGCTGCCCCCGGCGGAAGACGAGTCGTTGGGGTAGTCCGTGGGGATGTCCGTCCCGCCGTTCATGTTGGAGGAGGTGGGCGGCGGAGGGGGCGGGGAGGCGGGGGCCGAGCGGGACGATTGGCGAGAGCGGCGCGGAGGAGGGACCAGCGTGGCCTCCTGCTCGCGCTGCTCCTCCATGGACAGCGACCGCGATTTCAGCGGGTAGGTCACCGCCGACGACGGCGTGGACTGGGAGGCCGTTCTTTTCACGGAGGCGTCCGAACCGGCGTGACGCGTAGGGGCGGGAGGCGCCTGCCGCCTGCTGCTCGATCGCTTCTTCTCCACCTCCGCCTCCGCCCTGCCGTTGCGTGCCTCAGCCGGCCTGCCCGTCCGGTGCACGGGGCCATCCGCCACAGCGGGAACGCCGCCGTCACCGTTGGTGGCGTTGGCGGTGAACTCGCTGGTCGTGCCGGGGTCGCTGACGGTCCTGCCCAGGGCGGTGGTGGCAGCGACGTGGTAGTCGTCGTTGCGGAGGTCGCCCGTGGCGGGCAGCTTGGCCTCGGCCACCAGCGCGTCGAAGTTGGTGAAGCTGCGGTAGACGTCCTCGTTGTGCGAGACGCTGGACGTCATGGTGATGGGCCGCCACATCTTGATGGTGGCGTACGGGTTCGTCTTCACCTTGGTCTTCTTCTTCCGCTCCTCCTCCCGCGTTATGGACAGGTCGTCCTTGGAGGCGTAGTTGGGCGCGTTCTTCTTGGCGCTGCTCAGCGCGGCGGAGGGGGCCTTGGTGGGAGGGGAGGGAGGGGAGGAGAACTTCCGGGACACGGGGTCAGCCAGTCCGCTGTCCGAGACCTTCTCCTCGCTGGCAAAAACGGAGGACAGGGCCTTCAGGGGACCGCTCTTCTTGGACTTGTTCTGCAACACAGCGCACACAACGGTCAGTCAACAGCCATGGTACAGTGTCAGTCAATCAGCAGAGTACAGTGTCAGTCAACAAGCAGAGTACAGTGTCAGTCAACAGCCAGGGTACAGTGTCAGTCCATCAGCAGAGTAGAGTGTCAGTCAACAGAGTACAGTGTCTGTCAATAAGAAGAGTACAGTGTCAGTCAACAAGCAGAGTACAGTGTCAGTCAACAAGCAGAGTACAGTGTCAGTCAACAGCCAAGGTACAGTGTCAGTCAACAGGCAGAGTACAGTGTCAGTCAACAGCCACGGTACAGTGTCAGTCAACAGGCATGGGACAGTGTCAGTCAACAGCCATGGGACAGTGTCAGTCAACAGGCATGGGACAGTGCCAGTCAACAGGCATGGGACAGTGTCAGTTAACAGAAATGGTAAGTAAATGAATTGGTGTTTTACCCCCAGTCAACCAGTGCGGTTATATCAGGGCGAAACAGAAAGGGTAATGTGTCAGTTGACAGACAGGGTAGAATGTCAGTGAACAGAAAGGGGTAATGTGGCAGTCAACAGAAGTAATGTGGCAGTCAACAGCCAAGGTACAGTGGCAGTCAACAGAAAGGTGTGATGTATCAGTCAACAGCCTGGGTACAGTGTAAACAGAAAGAGGCACTGTGTCAGTCAACCTCCAGGGTCTAAAAGGTCAACACAAAGTGGTAATTTGCCAACCTGAATGATAGAACATCAGTCAACAGAATGAGGTAATGTGTCAACCTCAAGGACATGGTCCCAGTCAACAGCCTGGGCACACTGATTTTCTCAGCTAAGCCACAGTGTCACTGAAAGTCAACAGACTGGGCACACTGATTTTCTCAGCTAAGCCACAGTGTCACTGAAAGTCAACAGACTGGGCACAGCTTTTTTCACAACTAAGCCACAGTGTCACTGTAAGTCAACAGACTGGGCACAGCTTTTTTCACAGCTAAGCCACAGTGTCACTGTAAGTCAACAGACTGGGCACAGCTTTTTTCACAGCTAAGCCACAGTGTCACTGTAAGTCAACAGCTACGTCACAATGTCACCGTCTGTCAAAAGCTACGTCACAACACAAAATCGATGGCGGCCAAATGTTACGTCACAATGTCCTTCGTCCAACAGTAATAAAAACAGTCATTCTGAGTCTCTTTCCTAACGGTTGGCCTAGTCTACAGGCCAGAAAGAGTTGGTAACTACTACCGTTCAAGTCTACACAGTCGGAATGGTGTACATTTAGAAAAGATTCATTACTTATATTTCTACATAATAACAACCTGTTAAATGCACAATATTCATTAGCCTACGTACCGACTTAACATTTACTGACTTAAATTCAGTCACGTTTCTACGCTTTTGTTGTTGTACTTACGGTTGCTGTTCTGAAATCGAAACGAACGTTAGCCCACAATACAGCAGCGTGAATATCTCGCTAAAACAGTCTCCAAGCTTTTTGATGTAACTATTTCTCGGTTAGCAAAGACAATGCGACATTTACAAAATGAACATGCATCCAATCAAGTATCAATTATGGAAACATAAGAGCAAATTGCACGTAATAAAGAAAAGAAGAAAGAGGAAACAATCGAACATTTTATAGTCACAAAAGCAAACCAGTTATTTTGCATATTTGTTCTAATAGTGTCTATTCTAGAAGGGAAAAAAAGAAAAATGTGTTACATGACAAAGTTAAGGTTACAGTTTAAGCTACTGAGGTCGCGTAATATTGCACAACAAAGCAATCAAGGCATATGAGAAACTGCACACAAAGCATACAGAAATTTCGACACACGAGCTCAACAAATGTTTTGTACAAACATTTCGTCACACAAACTCAACAAAAGAAACATTTACATATCTAGTTTTATACTGAGACAATTTCAGAAGAAAATTAACACAACAGGATTCCAAGGTGTGATTGTGGAAATGGTAAGATGATAAGTGTAGAATATATCAATAAAAAGAGACAGCATTCTCAAAAACATAAGAAACCCGGCTTTTCTCCTGGTGGAAGAAGCGATACAATAAAAACAACAAACTCGAGCATGATGTAGAAAACCTCGCTAAGCATGATGTAGAAAACATCGCTAAGCATGATGTAGAAAACATCGCTAAGCATGATGTAGAAAACCTCGCTCAGCATGATGTAGAAAACCTCGCTAAGTGCCAGAGCTGGCTGTATGGTAACGTGACCTCTTCCATCTTGGGCAACGTGACACCCAGCTTCCGTACCCACTGTCAAAGAGGCTGTGTGTGCAAACACTCAAAAGGCACGTGTCGTTGTTGCGTGTATCAAACACAAATAACCCTCACCAACGAAATTCAAGTTAGAAATTATATATAAAATTAAGTGGGGCAAAAATATATATAATTATATATGTATATATGTACACAGAGAGAGAGAGAGAGAGAGAGAGAGAGAGAGAGAGAGAGAGAGAGAGAGAGAGAGAGAGAGAGAGAGAGAGAGAGAGAGAGAGAGAGATGTCTTCCGCGTGAGGACAAAACCTGTTTTGAGAATTAAGGCCTGCACTTTACCTTCTGATCATGCTTTTTGTCACCGAATTTGCTTCTTTCTTATGTTCTAGAGACTAATAAAGTTGTTACTGTTGTCACCTTAGTCTATATAAACCACCATGCATTCTGTCGTGACAATATTCGGCGAAACCTGACCATACAATGCACGTCGTCGTTCGCACAACAGATCTCTTGCCCCGCCTGTCTTCTCTACATCCGCTGTCTCACAGATTATGACGTCAATAAATCTCCCCCTCCCCCTCCCCCAGCATGTATATTGATAAGGCAGCGAGGAGTGGGGGTGGGGGGAGAGAGACTTGTGAATGAAACGCACGTCAAAGGGAGTCGGGTCATCAGCGGACAGACAGGTACAACCGCAAGGGAAGGGAGTCTGACAACGACGAGAAAGCATTAATTGTCAATGGCAGCCCAGTGCGTAAGAGGCCAGAGATGGAGACCAGGGAAAGTATGCATATCCGTCGTGAGCGTGAGATCGCACAAACAGGACAACTACACAGTCGCGCCCATCTCTGCTTGCCCGCGCGCGCGCGCGCGCGCAAGAGAGAGAGAGAGAGAGACAGAGACAGAGACAGAGACAGAGACAGAGTCAGAGAGACAGAGAGAGACAGACAGACAGACAGACACAGACAGACAAACAGAGAGAGACAGAGACAGTGACAGAGAGAGAGAGAGAAGTGGAGGGTGTGTAAGCGAGAGACAGACAGACAGAGAGAGAGGTGGAGGGGGTGTAAACGAGAGAGATTAGAGGGTGGGAAGGAGGGGAAGAGGAAACCCAGTCTGTCACAAGGTATGAACATAATCGCCGCCGGAAATAACGCCAGGAGACAGTTCATGAATAAACCAAATCCTCGTGACACGTACGCCATACCGTAAGCGACCGTCTCCAGGTCCAAACCAGGCTGACTGCATGCAGCACAGCCGACAGACAGCTACCGACGGTGAACGGCATCAGTGGGCGTACAGCATTTTCCTGGCCTACTCGGGCACTGCTGGAAGTTAACGTCTGTGTAATTAATGGCGGCGTCGGTCGCACGGTGGCGTAATCCTCCACCGCTCCAAAAAAAAACCCAGCTGGCTTAATTAAAGGGGACACCACGCAAAGGGGCATCGCGCGCCCCGAAGACAATGCAGAATACGTTATTCATCCCATTACGGGAATTACAGTATCATCCTGCACTTAAAAAAGTGAAACGTGGATTTTCGAATCAAACCATAAATCGGCTGAGTGACTGGTAATCAATCTCGCCTGTCGCTAAAGATGCGGTGTGGGGTCTTCCATAAGCATTGACAGAACCACCGAAGAAAGCCAGCACTTTGAAGTATTTGCCCATTTTCCGCGTTGCCACGCCAGCCCCTTTAAGACGATGAAATATGACGTTCGTCAGTCTTCAATCAAGCATCGCTGCACTGGCTGGTGACTGGGCCTATAGCTTGTGTAGGGTAATCAGACAGGCAGAATAATATTCCACGTTGTAAACCAGACGAGCAGGTTTCTTCAGATAAACATGACAGCTAATCAGACTGCCTCGCAGTAGGCTATGCACACGAGGTGTGTGTGCGTGTGTGTGTGTTAGGTATACATTTAAAGTGTGTTTTACTGATTTTAAAAGAAGTGTGTGTGTGTGTGTGTGTGTGTGTGTGTGTGTGTGTGTGTGTGTGTGTGTGTGTGTGTGTGACATACAGGAAACTGTAGCCCCTCATCTCCCGCCGGGGAAGAAAAAATATAATTAGAAAACTGAACAGAAACAAACCCCGAAAAAATAACGATAAAGGCATCCGTCGAGTTGCTATGGATTGCAGCGGGGATGGGGATGGCTATCAATCCTGTCGGGGAGGTGGCGAGGGGAATATGGCCCGCTCTTCCTAACGCAAGACGCTCGCTTCCGCACACTTGGCTTCCCTGCCCCCCACCCCGTCCTCCGACCACCACCGCAAAACAGCGAAAAGAAAACAGCTATTCTAGCTATCAGTGAACTGCACTCAGTTTTCTCCCTGGCTAGTAATAATATGTCCCCCCCCCCCCCCCCCCCCCCGACCACCAGCGCCCGACTCATCCTGTCCCCTCCCTCTCTCCACTATCCGGCCATCCCCAGAAGAAAAAACCAACAACATTGCCTTGTGCCAGTGTGAATTGAATTCAGAGCAAACTGCAAGAAGCAATCGACTCTGTTTTGCCCAAATTAAAATCTCACGGAGTTTCAGCAGATGTGTCCGCACGGATATCGACAGACCGGAGACATGCAAACGTCAAGAGTGGAACCGGCCTGCTGTTGTTCTTGCTGAGCCTCGACTAATCACAGATGAGCTGACATTTCCAAATGAAAGGGCGCTTTCCTTGTCGGGTGAAGACAAATTTACCTTCATCGAAACGCTGCAGTCTCATCCACAGCTTTGGCACTGCCCCGTGGAGGACCACCACGACAAAACCCCGTGAGAGTTGTAGCCTACATCTGCGCTGCCGGCGAAAAATGGGCACTGATGGGACGTTTTAGCCTGTTCATTTTTCAATCGATGGTTTCTAAATCTGGCATACGGAGATCAATTGGCGAGGTCAGTTACCCTTCACCTAACTACCTGCGGGTGCGTGGCAAGGGGCAATATCATGAAATGGCCCATAACCCCTTGGAACATGGCGTTATGGAACCTTAGAATATGGCGTTTTGGAACCTTGGAACGTGACGCTATGGAACCTTAGAACATGGCGCTATGGAACCTTGGTACACGGCGCTATGGAACCTTGGAACGTGACGCTATGGAACCTTAGAACATGGCGCTACGGAACTTTGGAACATGGCGCTATGGAACTTTGCAACATGGCGCTATGGAACCTTGGAACGTGACGCTATGGAACCTTGGAACGTAGCGCTGTGGAACCATGGAATATGGCGCTACGGAACCTTGGAACGTGGCCTTATGGAACTTGCGCTATGGAACCATGGAGTGCAGTGCCACAGAACTTTGGAATGTGGCGCTATGGAACCTTGGAACGTGGTGTTTTATTGGAAGGTTTTGGAAGGCGTCTTGCACAAAGTCAGGATCACAACTTCTGACACTTTGACACCATGAAGCAGTAAGGGATCAAAGTGTCAGAGATCACAACTTCTGCAACGAAATACGGTAAATTCCGATGCCAAACACCAACAAGACCTTCATCACTTAAGTGTGAACATCCTGACCTCAACCACCCTTCCAACCCCGTGACAACCCCCCATTCCCCCACCTCTCTCTCTCTCTCTCTCTCTCTCTCTCTCTCTCTCTCTCTCTCTCTCTCTCTCTCTCTCTCTCTTGTAAAATCCTTGTAAAATAAAGTTTTCGAGTTCTCTCTCTCTCTCTCTCCCTCTCTCTCCCCTTCCCACCCACCCCAGAAAAACAGAATTAAGGTAAAATAAAATGCGGTCGAGATTACAACAGTAGAGTAATGTCTTTCCACGCGCTTGACCCCACAAAGCCCGGTCTCTCTTCCCAGGAGATGCGGAGACGTCACGCAAACCGCATCGTTTTAGAGTTCTGCCGTGTCGTTCCAGGAGATTCTTATCGAACAAAACCCTTCCTGCCTCTTCTCTCACGACGTCCAGATGGACGTCAGAGATGCGACGATCTCAAAGATCCCGCCCCTTAAAGAGAGATGCTGCGAGTCTCCTGCCTTCGTCCTTCAAGACATCAAGATGGCTTGTTTCGCGTGACGATTTGAAAGTTTCCCCTTAAAGTGGTCTGCTGCGTTTTAGTTTGTTTCTTTGGATTTTAACGCCCCGTCACCTCAGGACGAACCACACATTTAACATTAATCCAAACCAGATCCAAACACAATTCACGACGTTAATGTGACGTCACTGGAAGATATCCATCCCCATCCCTACTTAAAGAGATGCGCTGCGAGTCTCCTGTCTGCTTCTTTCATGACATCAAGATGACGTCACTTGTGTGACGATTTGAGAGACGTGTTCCCTTGCAGAGGTCTGCTGCGAGCAATGCTCAATAACGTCCAGCTGCTGCAAGAAACCTCGTGTAAGATGAAGATTGGTTTGACGCTTCTTAAAGCTGCAGCAAGAAACCTCGTGTAACATGAAGACTGGTTTGACGCTTCTTAAAGCTGCAGCAAGAAACCTCGTGTAAGATGAAGACTGGTTTGACGCTTCTTAAAGCTGCAGCAAGAAACCTCGTGTAAGATGAAGATTGGTTTGACGCTTCTTAAAGCTGCAGCAAGAAACCTCGTGTAAGATGAAGATTGGTTTGACGCTTCTTAAAGCTGCAGCAAGAAACCTCGTGTAAGATGAAGATTGGTTTGACGCGTCTTAAAGCTGCAGCAAGAAACCTCGTGTAAGATGAAGACTGGTTTGACGCTTCTTAAAGCTGCAGCAAGAAACCTCGTGTAAGATGAAGATTGGTTTGACGCTTCTTAAAGCTGCAGCAAGAAACCTCGTGTAAGATGAAGATTGGTTTGACGCTTCTTAAAGCTGCAGCAAGAAACCTCGTGTAAGATGAAGTTTGGTTTGACGCTTCTTAAAGCTGCAGCAAGAAACCTCGTGTAAGATGAAGACTGGTTTGACGCTTCTTAAAGTTGCCAGCAACAAACCCCGTGTAACGTAAAGGTCGGTTTGACGCGTCAGTAAGCTGCCAGTGACAAACCACGTGTCAAAACCCATCCCCGGTCACATGCACACAAAAGCCAGACAACACTTACAGGTGTTTCAGTCACGGACAGTAAGTACTTTCCTCGAGTCCTGCTTTGGGTGCAGTGCCCAAGCAAAACAAGTAGGTTCCTAAACATGGGGTTTTGTGCATCATTAACTGTCAATCAAACATTTACTTATGACTTGTTGATCTCTGTTTTCACCTTGTAGCTACTTGTGACTTGCTGATCTTTGTTTTGACATTGTAATTACTTGTGTCTTGTTGATCTTTGTTTTCACATTGTAATTACTTGTGTCTTGTTGATCTTTGTTTTGACATTGTAATTTCAAGCGGACGTTCATGATTTTGTTTTGACGCGCTGGCCTAGCTCCCAATACTTTCGAAATGAAAATGAAATGTGAATACTGAAATTTGATTACCACCGACAGTGTAGCGTGGCTGTGTTTGCTGTTGGCTATGCTGTGTCCAGAAATGTGAACCTGATTTGTACTTGTGATTTGGTGACATGGTTTCGTCCTGAGATGACCCTTTGCGATTGGCCGGTCGTTTGGTACCGAGAATCAATCAATCAATCAACCAATCAATCAACCTCCCAGGAGAGAACTCGGCGCTGAACAAGCTCGATAAAACCAGAAGACTTCTGATCAGATGTAATGATACTGCGACAAGCGCCTATGCTGAGACGAACGTCCAAAAACTCGCAAGTCATTTATCACTCTACACCAAAATAGCTCTCAGATATGAGCACGGGCACCCAATCCTTCAGCGGATATATTACGATCCACCGGGAACTCTTTAATACTAGTGGTGAAGTTGTCAAGGTGAGGCATAAAAACCCCGATCTCAGGTGTCTGTGTATGGATACATCGCCTTGGTTTTTCTGGTTGTATTTGCTATAGAGGAAATGTATAGTCTGTGAACATTAAAGGGGACAAAAAACTAAAAGCAGCATCACGAATCCTATCGTTAGAAATGGATCCCCCCCCCCCCACCCCCGACTCACAGACACAGGCACACACGCATACACACACACACACACACACACACACACACACACACACACACACACACACGCACACACACACACACACTACTATTATTATCGATAGAACCACACAAACCCCGTAGGTGGAAATCTTTGCAAACAATCTACGTTTTGTTCTCAAGCTGGGTCTTCGCTTTCGGTCCCCTAGATCAACACGTTCTGCCTTAAGTTTGGTGGACACGCCCATCACCGATACAGGGTTTAGTATGATGAATGAGCGCCGTCCGTTTTGTACTTTTTGATGGATTGGTACCGAAAGGCGGCCTTCTTGCTCGCTGCTTTCAAACGCAAGAGGCGACTGAGACGGAATGTACTTGATGTATCACGATGAGGGTGGTGGGAACAATAGCTGGAGTGTCACAATAGGTGGCACTGAAATCATAATTTCCGCAGTTCTGAAAGCTTGTAGCGTTTGGATTTGATTTTCTTTTCTGCGGTACATGTCGTTAGAGCGAGCACGTTAAACTCGGCACCGAGCCACAGTCCGGTAACGTCAGCTGTAACCAGTGCAGTGAACTGCCAGGCAAAGCGTCCCTTCGGTTTAAGATAACAGATTTAAGAAAGTTCAAAGCGGTTAAAGGGGAACAAAAGTGACGATGAAGCGGACCCTATCAAAAGGAATGGCGTAAAAATAGAGACATACGGCACTTTCACAGCATTTCTTGTCCTGTCTGTTAAACAAATCCACGTTTGAAAGTCCTAAAACGTAACCGTGTGTCACGCCATTTTGCATCCAGCAGTCTTCTTAATTTCAAGACTGGTTCTTGAAATACACACACACAGGCGCGCGCGCGCACACACATACACACACAGGCGCGCTCGCGCGCGCGCGCGCACACACACACACACACAGGCGCGCGCGCGCACACACACACACACACACACATTTTGCAAGGAGCTAGAGAGAAATAAGTACGCACTCTAGTAGTTTCGGGGTCAAGCCTTTGATCAAGAGAGGAAAGTCATGGCTACTTGAACAGAGTGAGCAGCGCGGCACCATAATCACCACCTCCCACTCTCCACCCGGCTTGTCACGTCCTGTCACCTGTCTGAACGCTTTGACACACACCTGATAAACATCAGCCGACATGAGCAAGAGAAATCGGGCGGGCAGCTTTTGCACACTTGAGTTGTTTTATCAGGCTCAGCATGACAACAAAATTCTCATCCACGAAAGTTGTTAAAGAATGTTACAATTTCATTTGCGTAATTTAAAAAAATAAAAATAAAAATTAAGTAACTAAGTGTGTGCATTTGGTTAGCTGTAATTTGCGTTTTTTTGTTGTTGTTTTTTGTTTGTTTTTGTTTTTAGTAACTAACTGTGCATTTGGTTAGCTGTGTGTGGTGCAGTTTACGCAGCTCGAATGCGGGCAGCGCGGCTGGTACTAAGTTGCAATGCTGTCACAGATTTGAATTATTTAAGACTGCTGAGCGACTGCAGTGTGCCAGCATCTATACGGTTTTGAAGTAAAAATAACAGCACACAATAAAGCCATGTGTCCCCGAAAACTGTCTCTGCCGAGTGACGAAACTGTCTTGGGGCCCGCTGTAGTGAATAATACAGTGAGCAGCTTCCACCATCAAAATTCCGGAAATAGATTTGTCCTAAAAAACCAACTGAACCACCACTAGATTGCTTCTTCCTAGCACAAACTTATCTAACAGCAGCAGCACAGACCGCTTCTAAAAATAAAATATAAAAATAAAAAAAGCCATGAAAGAACCAGTTTTTGCTCTAACAAAAAATCCATAAGCGAATAAAACAACTTTCACACGCACACACCGGAGAAACTGATGATACAGTCAACGTCAGTGATGAATGGGAAATCACAGAAGCACTCACCTTGAATAAAGTAAACATGACTCCGGGTTTGCAGTACCGCTGTTGGGAATGGGTGAGAACGGAGTTACCTTCTCGTTCGCATGCCTTTTATTTATCCGTGTTGCCTTTCAATTTTCCTGGCCGCGCAGTGGCTGCCGCGCAATATATTTTCATTCGTGCCATCAGAACAAAGACGTTTTTCCGAACCTCCCTACCCAACAACTGTGGTAGAAATAAACGTCTTCAAGCTGGTCCAGTGTGCATGACTTCTTAGCTTCTAACCGCGCACAGCATGAAGCAGCTGTGGAGTTTACAGTTAACTGTCACAGCCATATGGTGTTGCGTTAATGCGATTGGGCAAAGAATTAACTACAGAAGCATACACACACCTAGCGCACTGTCTTCATTACAACGCTAAGTCAACTTCGTTAGCACAACACGCAGAATGACTGAGTGAGTAAACATTGAAATTACGAGACACGGAAATAAGCCAAACGGCGGGCACACGGGGCATGACTGAACAGTCCTCTCCAACGACAGTAGTCATGGAGAGAAATGACCGGACAGGCCAGCCGTAAAAAAAAGCACACACGCCAGTGACCGTGAGACGACTGGCACACAGGCCGGGAAAGGTGAGAGGCAGACGGCCGGCAATACAACGTCTTCTCTGTCAGCCAGCCCAGCCAGGCCTGTCTCGCTTGACTAGAAAGGCAGATCGTCATAAAGCCGTCGTCTCGGACTTTCCCTGTCGTCGACGACTTAAGCTACCGACACCCCGTACTGTCGGCCACAGGCTGTTTGCCTGGTCTGAGGGATGCGTCTAACGTTGGGTGTGTGTGTGTGTGTTGGGGGGGGGGGAGGTGGGGGAGGGTTGACTGTCTACTGCCCTGGTCCGTCGGGAGATTATATACCTATCGCTATACTGTCACCACCGGAATGACTCCTGCATTTAGATGGGCAGTGATGAGAGCCATTTTAATGTTTCATTAACTGTAAGGGACAAAGTAACAAGACAGTGTTCGCAGACCACAACATTTGAAGAGAAAGGAGAGCTGAAGCGGATTCGAACCGAGCTCCCTCTGCTTACCAGCCTAACGCCTTACCGCTAATACAAACCGGCTCACTGCGTGTTCTAGTTTATTCCATTTTGTTGACAACTCGCACATTTCGTCAGTCCCGCAAAAAAACACAACATACTTCATCATCGCTTCCTACTTTCGCTTCTCAAACGGTCAGGACTTAGCTGGGTGAACGGGTAGACTACATCCTGCTACAGCTCTTTCTTCGCCTGGAAAACGTTGACAAACACAAAACGTGGCTGGGAAAAGGGGGCGGGGGTATACAAGGTAGACCTTGGCCTCGATCGTACAGTTATTACTGCCGAATGTGTCAAAGCAAGATGTGTATGCAATGGTCGTGAAGCGCAAACTGTCGTCCAACGGATGGAAATTATCGGCAACAACGTCAACACGAACAGACACTAATCGATACCAATCATAAAAACTAAAAACCCAGCCGCCACACTAATATCGCATGCACCCACACGAGTCTTCCGAGCTGTGACTGCAGATGATGTAACGTCCTGGTCGATATTCGATCGGTCGCCTGTCCATCGATGCCACTTAAGCGCCCTGTGCTTCCACCTTGTGTGGCAGATGGGCGCTCTAGAAATCCTCTTTATTAGTATTATTATTATTACTGAGGTGACCGCGTGTGGTTGGTCAACCGCTAATCTACAGTCACTATAATCTAACAAGTCAAGTAGTCTATCTAGCGCTCTGTGAATAAGATGCAGATACACAGATGATGAGACTGGTTGACATCACGAAGGAGTTTTCCAGAACCAAACGAAACTCCAATCGTTTTAATGACTAAAACCAGCCCCAGCACACGTGAGGACAGGCAACCTTTGGCCCGTCACGTGAGAATAGGCAACCTTTGGCCCGTCACATGGGGATAGGCAACCTCTGGCCCGTCACGTGAGGATAGGCAACCTTTGGCCCGTTCTTGCGGCTGTCAAGACCATCTTCCCATTCATCTTCGCTGATGCGCTGCACGGATTTGAGCATGCACAGGCTGAGTACGTGTAATTACTCGGACTAAATCCACCCAGCAACATGCATAAAACTGCTTAAACACACGAAGAAAACAAGACGATTTATTTAGTTGAAGGTACCAGTATCCAGGCGTTGGACAAAACCATGCGATCAGTTCTATCAAACCAAACGCAGCGCGGATCTCTTGCTAGGTTTGGATTTGTTTGTTAAAATAACTTCCACCAATATTAAAGTTTGCAATGCACCACCCAGTGACAAAGAATTGTACAATAAATAAAAATGACAAAGAATGGAAAATGTAATCAGAAGCTCAGTGTAAAACCATGCCCACTTTGTCCACAGCGCAAGCTGTACCAGCATGCCGCAAAAAAGGAAATAAAAAGTTCAAAAATGAAACAATGAAATTAAAATGAACCTGAGGGGACTTTGACGATATCAAGAAACAAGGACACCCCCTCCTTCTCCCTCGCTCCTTCATGCAACTGCCCCACAGACGGGCAGAGTAAACAAGCATTGCCGCATGCAACGGACGCCAAGACAGAAGGGAAGCAAACAACTGCACTAGTGTAACAGCGGTCCTCCCTTGAGCCAACTAATGCATAAGCAATAAGGATGCAGTCATGAAATGAAGAACCCAATCCGTGGGACAACTAATATGTGAAACAGGGAGGATGCATGCAGTCCATTACAACCCAATCGTGAGGTAGCTAACACGTAAAACACTAACGATTCATGAAATTCAGCAACCAAAACAGAAGAAGGGGAAGAAAAAGAAAACATCCCGGGTAATAAAAACAAAGGAAAACCAATTCTTCCAAATTCAAACACCACAAGGCAGTCACCGCAATATGCTTAAGATCCAAGATGCAGACTGAGAAGCAAGACGCCTCCAACAAGATGCAAGACGGATGTACCTTGAGGATCGAACAGGGTCACAGCGGGCACAGTGATGGAATGGTGGGGGTAGGAAGACAAGGCGGTCGTCTGGGGCCCTGCCTCCCCGCTTAAAGCCTCAAAAATCATTTCTCACTGAAAGAAAACCTTGACATGTCAAAACCTACGTCAGAGAATTAAAGTCAGCAAAGGTCACTAAATAGCTACTGCGATAAAATATGTAGAACACAAATTAGAATGGAGAAGAAAAGGTCTACATGTTGGGTCACACTGAAAAACACACACATGACAACCAGACAGTGTTGCAGCGATAATAAAATACGCAATCGACTGATAATTAGCCAGCTCATTCCCATTTCTAATTTGGTATTTAACTTTCTCAAAGGTCATGTTACTTACTCCTTTGGCAGACACCATTTTGACATGGCTGCCATTGTATGGAAAAATACAGTTTACAATTTAACAGCTTCGATAGAACTGATTTATAATATAAATCATCTTCTGTACATCTTCCGTAAAATAGCTAAGTTTTGTTTTTGTTTTTTGTTGTTGTTTTTTGCGTAGTTTTTGCTCTCAGAATTAGATTACACAGAAAACACAGTAAGAGTTCAGGAAGGCATTTAGACCTCCATCTTGCGATTTCCATTCATTTTTTTCCCTCTTATTTACGGTGCATTGCCTTGAAAGGTTGCTATGTATAAATATCACTAGATACAGAAACGACATATTTATCGTAATAATGCACACAGGTAAGATAATACATGCAATGTACACTGATGCCAAGCATAAACTAAAGAGCAAGAAGCTTGATTTTAAGTCTACGTTACATCGTAAAAGTTTTGCGTTTTTTAAATTGTTCATAAATCTATATATTTGTTACGCGCGTGCGTGTGTGTGCATGCGTGGCATGTGTGTGCGTGCGTGAGCGCATGGTGTGTGTGTGTGTGTGTGTGTGTGTGTGTGTGTGTGTGTGTGTGTGTGTGTGTGTGTGTGTGTGTGTGTGTGTGTGTGTGAAGTGTCTTTAAGAATGTGAACATTTAGAACAACGCTCACGCATCCATTCCAAGAGCTCAAAGCAGTACTGAGTACTGACTTGAAGCAGCTCGACTACATCATCAGGGAAAGACGGTAAGGTGAACACATAGCCAAACATCAAATCACTGTCAGCATAACGTCAACTGCAAGGTCAAGGTTTGACACTCGGAACGAGCATGATAGACAGCAAAGCTGAACTAAGACTACCGCAGAAATAGAATATTACACATGTCATAAACAATTCTGTGGTACAGGGAATCAACATATTTGTCAAATAAAGTCACTGACGGGCATTTCATTTTTCCAGTCATCTCGACCAGTACCTGTATCGCCGCTGTCTTGACACAGAAAAAGACGTGCTTATTTGTTAATAATACATTACACTCTATACTTAACCCAACACCAACGCATGCATCATGCAACAAGTGTTTCTACAAAATCTACAATGTGTACACGCCTTTCGCCAGACAGCGTCGTTCACTGATAAGAATACAGTTCTAGTCAAGCTCTGTGTGGTGATTCTTCTTCAGCTCAGTCTGGAGTAAATGTGAATAATTCCGTTTTCCCCACCTGAAAACCAAGGTTAGCATCCATGCAACTTTCGGAGTCTACATTATTTTGCTGGGATCGTCGGCTAATCAAAATGAAAAGCATATGCTCGTATGCGTGAAGTGAGACACAAGACGAACTGTTTGTAGTCATGGCCATAAGAAACGCGACAGAGACCAGTGGCTCTTTCTTCTGCCGTCAGTGTCGGCATTGTTTAGGAATTTCTGGAAGCCAGAATATATCGCACAGTTGTAACACAAAATCCAGTTTTAACGCATTCCATGCAACGCAGCTCTGCGATGCCAGCAAAGTCGAAATTACAGAGACTAATGATCCATCACTGCTTCCCCCCAAAACAAACAAACAATACAAATAAAAGCAATAACAACCCCAAAACAGCGTGGCTGGCTTCCATGGGAACTAACTGTGTGAAACAATCGCGTTTCTTGTGGCCATTACTGTACACATGACAGCCGATGCAGTGGAACCAGTGACGTGAAAAGCGACAATGAAGCTACATGAACTACGGTGACCGAATGCACAATGAAGCTACATGAACTACGGTGACCGAATGCACAATGAAGCTACATGAACTACGGTGACTGAATGCAGTCTATTTAGCAGCTGATGCAGTCTGAGTACAACATCCTTTACCCAGTCACCACTTAACCCTTTGGATACAACAGGAGTTCGAAGTCTCGTTGGCTTGTTGCCGACCTGCCTTAAAACACACGGTCTCATTTGCTTCCTCCCCCCCCCCTTCCCGCCCCTCCCTCCCCTCCCTCCCCTCCACCCGTCTTCGTACCCGGCAAAAACGTCCTGTCATACCCATCCTATTCCAATTTATCCGGCAAACACGTCCTGTCATTCTCATCCTATTCCAGTACAGAGAAAGCCCCCCCACCGCACCCCCCCCCCCCCCCACTCCCACCCACCTAAATAAGATTTTTTTTTAAATAATTAAGAGCTGTTGTTACATGTCTGTACTGGGAAATGGAAGTGGGTAAGAAAGAGACAAAAAGTGAAAGTACTGACGGCTTATTGCGGAGTGGAAATGCCGAGCAGCAGCGCCGAACTGTACCACTTAGTTGTGCGGTCTGTAGTGTTTTAACTTGGGCACAAATTTACTTTTAAGGGACGGAGAACAGGTTTCTTTACAAAACAAAATTTAACTTCGGCACAAATTTTGTTCCAAGGGAAGGGGAAGAGGTTTCTTAACGAAATAAAATTATCTTCCCTAAAAACTCAGATTTAAATGAAGAAAAATGGTTTCCCCTTTTCCACTACTTAATTTTGTACCACTACCAAAGGAAAACAAATGGCAAGGGCTATTTTAAACACTCTCAGTGGCTTAGCACAAAACGTTTCCTTTTCGCGAGCAAAAAGAGCAATGTTCATATTTTTTGAAAACCCACTTTTCGTTTTGCAAAGTAAACGATCTTTAATCACAGCTTTGCATAAAAACTAAGTTGTCTTGAGAAAAGCTGTTGCAGACGCCTTTCTACCACAAATAAAAAAAAAATCTTCCCAGGACTAAACATGGCAAGAATTTTTTCCCCGTTCTGGGGATCTTTAGAATATAATCAATTTTCCAACCAAAGTTACGCAGAAATTTGCTCTCGCGGTCAGACAGTACCAAGGTGAACGTTGGATAGGACAAGAGCGGACAAAGGGTTAAGTGTGCATAATATATAATTATACATCCGTCGCCCAGGCCCCCATGCAGCGCTGTACAGCACGGACATCAGACATCAATGAGTAGGTTACACATACAAAGCGTTAACGGCAGCTGACCCCTGGTCTGGGGTCGGAGTTGAGAGGTGAAAGGTCAACAGGTACTCTCCGTGTCCACGTTTACCTGTGCATCCTGCTCACCACCTGCACACTCAACCTCTGGCTGAAACACGAGGAGGGTAACGATGAAAAGGACGATGACGATGAAGACCACACCCTCCCACTCTCCCCAAGTGAACGTGAAACGAACGACATTAAAACCACTGATGAACGAGAAAACACAAAGATGGCTTCGAGTAATAAAAAAGAAAAGGTTCGATGACCCCCCCCCCCCCCCCCCCAAAAAAAAAAAGAGAGAAAAAAAAAAGATCACACATACACATACAAAACACACACACAACACAACAACAACAGAAGACCATAAAAAGGTAGATATGGTATACTGTAAGAGGTTATGTAAGCTATGCACACATACACACAGAAGTTGGAATAAGTTCACTGCAGTCAAAACAGATTAAATACAGCACAATAATACACAAGTGCACAAACTGGTGGGAAGTACATACTTAAAAATACTGAATGTGTAGCCAAACACAAAAGGCGTGGATGGCAGATTTAACAGGAGTGTCCAGTAATTACGCCCAATACTAGAGATCAGTTAAACTAAGCATAAAGTGATCCTCTGAATACTAGCAATAGCCCCAGATAAAAGGAAAAGCATAATTATATTACACGTCTTCTTTTAGATGGGGTGAGAGAAGGTGTCCCTAAAGACTGCAATATTTTAATGTGAACGTTATTAATACACTAACTGCAAATCTGATTCGGCTGAACGTGTCCCCAAGACACGCGGCGAGGAGCTGAGCCCTACTTAACCCGTAAATAAACCTCAACAAAGCAAAACCGTAACTGATTTCAGTCAAGTACGCAGAAACTGCATGGTTCATTAAGTTGTACATAAAACTCCTGAAATCCTTCACTGCACTACTAATCGCTAAAGCGAACTTAACCAGACAACCCAGAAAGTGGAAAGACACGCAGGAAGAGTGCAGGGAACTCCAAACACGTAACTCCAACTTCAAACGGTAGTGCAGCACAAGTGGAGACTAGACCAACCTTGCTTTGGGGGTACGTATTGGCTGAGAACACACAAAGCTGTAAAAGGGCGCAAAAACAAATAATAAGAGACTGGCTTAAATTAATGCACACTGAACGGATAAAAAAGCCATTCTGCCAAAATAATAAAAGCACAAACATCATCGAGCGTAAAGCAAACAAATAAATAAAATAATTAAATGGAAAATTGTTACGCAAAAACAATAAAATAAAAAACAAAACAAAAAACACTAACAGCCAGCTTACCTTTCGTTCCGTTTCAAATCTTTTTTAAATGTTAATTATCTTCAATGTATTAGTACTTAAAAAAAATATTAAATAAAAACTGTGACTTTAGTTGGACTAGAATCAGGAGCAAGACACTAGCACACCCGACAAGTATGGACGCTTGCGTGAACTACAGACTACCTACGCCATAGTCACTTGGTAAGTATTCGAAAAATACTGAAAATACGGTAAAATGTATTTCGAAAAAGTGGCGCGTGACGGGCATATTTAAATCCAATAAACTGGTTACGCTTCTAACTGTAACAGTAGCGAAGCCAAACAAAACAATTAATACTGAGATATGCACCAAATAAACGGAAAACTGACAACAAACAAAAGTATACACTGAAAATGGAAGCAAATACGTCCCTTTCCCCCATTATCAGGACCTTATTTGCCCCCTATCTCCTCATCAAACTCATATATGGAGCAAAAACGCTCGTACTGCTAAGCCGTAAAAAATACGAAAGCCAAAGAATTCGAAGCATTACGCAAAACACACAGAAATAATCACTCTGATCGTCTACATGGAAGTAATGAGAGTATTCAGACTAATAACCCCCCTTTTTTTAGACTGTTGTACCGTAGCAAAACCATATTTCCCGGTTCTCTTTGGCATCAGTACTTTGATATGCTAACTACTTCCCAAATTCACCCACTCCCGGTCAGGACGTCTCACTGGTTTGTCTATTGTCACCATGCTGTGAAGAGACATAAATAAAACAATGACTGACTGATCTCACTTGTTCCTTTTCGTCCTCCCTTTGTCTTAATACCAGATTGGGTGGACGTAACAACTGCTAAACCGCGAACAACTCTGACACAAAGGAAGCATATGCGCACACACACAAAAAGCAAAAAACCAAATGAAAAGAAAAACGCGAAACGAAACTGACAGTCAACTGATAAACACAATACAGTCTGGGTGTTTCCATGACCCCTTTCCCAGACCCCCTCCCCAAGTAGAAGTCTCACCTGGGCGGTGCCAGACGAGGTGGACACGGGTCGCAGCGAGGTCCTGGACACCGCCAGCGTCTCCCGCACCACCGGAACCCCTCGCTTCTCCTCCTCGCCGCCAGGGGGCACGAAGAGACTCAGCAGGTCGCCGGTACTGCTGCTTTCCCCGCTGGCGCTGCGCCGGTCCCTCAGCGTCCAGTTACCGTCCTCCACCGCCGCCGAGTCCAACGACCTGGACCCCCGACGACCACTCAGCTGCGACAGGAGTCTGCTGAAGGAGTTGGAGCGCCGCAGGCTGCTCTTGCCCGCCTTCCTGTCCCCGCCCTCCGAGACCGACTCGTCCGAGGCTTTGCGCGACAGGCTGGCCCGCTTCAACAGATGGTCGCGGTAGTCCTTCAACTTGGCCTTCAGAGAGGCGAAGCTCTCCGCAGGAGTCTGTTGCTGCTGCTGCTGCTGCTGCTGCTGCTGGCCGGAATGAGAGTCACCCGCTTTGCTCCCTACACCACCACCAACACTACCACCACCGACGCCCGAGATTAAGTGTTCGTGGGACACGGCCCTCCTGCCCGAGTTCCGGCCCAGGCTGGCTGTGCCCGAGAAGAACGTCCTGCTCGTGGGCTTGCCCGTGAAGGCGCGTGCCGCCTCGTTCCCACTTTTCTGCTGGTCCCGACCCGCTCCCGTCCCGCCTGTCAGCTCGCACGACGCGCTCCGGTAAATCCGGAGGGACCCCGTTCGGAAGAAGGGCGCTTGCTGCTGGTCGGCCAGGGCCGCCTCCGGGGCGAAGTTGGGCAAGGACTTGAGAAGGTTGTGCAGCCTCATCGACACGGTGGCCGGGGACTCTGCCGACAAGCCGTCGTGGGAGTCGCAGTCGAAGCGCTGATCCACCCCGCTGAGGTCGTGGGGCGGGGTGGGCCTTCGTATACTGCCCCCTTCCCCCTTCCGGGAGTCCTGCAGGTCCAGCGACCGCCTCTTCTCCGCCTCCTGCAGCTGCTGCTTGGCAAGGTTCAGAGAGCCGATGTCCACGGACGAGGACCGCTTGTGGCGGAAGTGACGTCGCTTCTCCCTGGCCTCCTTGGGGACGGGCGGCACCACCGCCACCTCCTCCGCCTGAGGGGTGGAGGAGGAGGGAGGTGGAGGCGGGATGATGAGCGAGGAGAAGTCGTCATCGTCGTCCGCAGAGCCGTGAGGGCGGGAGTAGAGAGGT
>OY757549.1:2111332-2122120 GCA_963584105.1 Alviniconcha strummeri
CCAATGTAACACAGGTGCATCTGCTACAAATCTTATCACACAGAAATGCAAATAGGGTCTCTATGACTTGAATAATTCAAAGCCCCCCTCCTCCCCCCCCCCCCCCCCCCATCCGCCCCTCAACGATTTTAGGTCCGACGTAGACAAGTTAAAATATATTATGTATGAGCCTATGACGTGTCTGCCTGAAGGCAAAGCTCCTGTTGGAATATTTGAATTGTAAATGTTCTTTTTGCCATAACGGGGGGGGGGGGGGGGGGGGGACAAAAAACAAATACTCATGGGAAGCCCGTATTAATGTCCCTATACCCATGCTGCCAGGACAGAAAGAGTTTCTGCAACCCGTCCTCCGCTGACCAATATGTCAGGATGGAATTGAATTTCTCTGATGAGATGGTAATCTGGAAGTGTCTGGGCAGAGCTCCGGACCTACGGCGTCACAACCAAAACAGGGTTTATATATTCACCAAGTCCCCTATACTTGCTGTCGGGATCGAAGTGGAGTTGTTAAACCTGTTTAGCGCCCAGCTGTCTCCCAAGATGTGCAGGCGAGGACCGAGATCCCAGCAGGTGGGGGAAGAGGGAGACTACACCTATCGCTACACTGTCACAACCAGAATGACTCCTGCATTCAGATGGGCAGCGACGAGAGCCATTTTAATGTTTCGTTAATTGTGATCGTTAATTGTGAGGGACAAGGTCACAAGACAGCGTTCACAAACCCAAACTTTTCAAGAGAGAGGACAGCCGAAGCGGAATCGAAACCACACCCTTCTGCTTACCAGCCTAACGCCTTACCGCTAGGCCAAGCCGGCTCATTCGAAGTAAGAGTTCTTGTACAAAGCCTTTTACTATGGTGTCAGCATAGAAGAATAGTTACTTTTGCAAAAAGCCTTTTTATTATATGAGGATAGGAGTGTAGTTTTATGTCAAACACCTATTACATGTAATGGCAGGACGGAAGTAGAGCTATTGTACAGACCTTTGCCTATGAGAATGATACCAGGGTGGAAACAGAATTATTGTACAGACTTTTGCCTATGAGAATGATACCAGGATGGAAACAGAGTTATTGTACAGACTTTTGCCTATGAGAATGATACCAGGATGGAAACAGGGTTATTGTACAGACTTTTGCAAATGAGAATGATGCCAGGATGGAAGCAAAATTGAGGCATACAGCCTTTTACCTATAATGTCGGGATCGAAGTAGAGTTTCTGCGCCGGGATCATGTTGGTGTCCGGGTGGTAGATGGCCTGGTACACCTCAGGGGGCAGGTGGTTCAAATCCACATCACTCATCGTCTGAAAGTCTACGTCCGCGACCGGTAGCATGTCGGGACTGTGCAGACCGAAACTGTGCATGCCTGAAACACAGTCAGATACACAGTCACGCACAAAGTCCTGAAACACAGTCAGATACACAGACACACATGGCTAAAACACAATCAGACACGCATCCCTGAAACACAATCAGACATGCATGCCCGAGATACAAATGCACAGACTGAAACACATGCCTAAAACACAAGTAGGTTACTTGCATGTAGTGTTTACAACTGCAAACGCTCGCCTTTCTATGCAATCCGGACCAGTGGGTCAATGTCATGCACGGTCGGGGACAAAGTACCTCTTTACGACCAGCGAAAGTACTCGTGATACATGGCCGACACACTAACCTCCACCAGTATACTGGCAGCAACAGCACACTCCCAACAGCTCTTCATATACAAAGCACTGCTCTTCTGTAGATTTCCAGTCTTGAACATAGAGAAGAAGCTGTCCTTCGGGCCCTTTTCTTTAATCATTAAACCATTATATCGTGCGATTAAAATCCCCACCCCACCCCCTCAAACCAAGACGGACGAAGCCGAAATAGTTGGGGACTTTTTACATCCCAGTCAACAAGCCGGAAACACTTGTACGTCTAAAAATGCAATTTCGAAAACAGAATTTGTCTTGAACGTTCAAAACTGCAATCCCACGTGGTTCCAGAAAATATGTTGCACTACAGACCTTCAGTCGGCACTACCGCTCACAGATCTGATGACACGACCCCAGTGACCCGCACACTGTGCAGTCAGTCTAGCGACTGCGCACACTACAACTGCCCCCACTGGTCATACACTGTCAGTGTCGACAGTCCGTTGGAGTGGACGTATCGCCAAACAATGCTGTTAGTAAACACAATAAGTCGTAAATCACAGCCAGGATTGGGTCAACACTTCCATCACCATAAACTCTGGCACTATCAAGCAGGCAAACAGGCTTGCTGACGTCGCTCTCGGGACACTGGGAGTGCCATACACAGCTAATATAACCCATAACGCTCGCTCCCTTTTCTTACACGACGCTTCCCCCCATTCAAAGGGGGCCCGCGTCAACCAATAGCGGAACTTGGCAATAAACGCAGTTTTACGTGCGGATGGTTCTCTTCTGTGGAGATAGCGCTATCTGCATTGACGGAGAATAAGACAGTCTGACATGCCAGGCGATGTGTATGGACTGAAAAGGGTAGGCGGCCCATGCGTTCCTCTTTCTTCACAGCACCTCCCACGGATTACTCTACGGGACAACCGGCACAAAGAAAGCTTCATAAATACAGATACGTTCTGTAGCATTTCGTGTGGAGATATCACTGTCGAAAGCCCTGTTCCATATTACGAACAGCGAATTTTGCAATACGTGGCGGTGGCACACATAAACATGACAGGCCTACGTGTACAACTGACAAGGATTAGTAATTATCTGGTTTTTAATCAAACCATTATAAAAGCCATAAACTGTATGCAAGTGTCAGTGTGTCAGGACGTCTGTTGAGGATGACGACTATGTAAAAGTGGCGGGCGATGTGTGTACCTAACGATTTTATTTCATTAGAGAGTTTTCTGTTTTCGTCTGCCAGATATAACATTATCCGGGTCAGTTTGCGTTTGCTAAGTATCACCATTATAATAAGACTGAGAGACAGGGGTTGTACGTATAGGAGTGTGTGTGTACGTGTGTGTGTGTGTGTGTGTGTGTGTGTGTGTGTGTGTGTGTGTGTGTGTGTGTGTGTGTGTATGCGCGTGCGTGCGTGCGTGCGTACATGCGTGCGTGCGTGCTTGCGTTCGTGTATGTGTGTGTGATGACCTTGAATTATTAAGATACTATTCAAATGCGTGCACACCACCCACACAAAAAGTATACCACCCATACCTAACGTCTGCATACCGCCTACACAGAATCACTGCACATACCGCCTTCGATACTTGCACATCTAGCATTATGCAGCACACGGTCAAGAAAATGCTCATTCTGATCCGCATCGCGCCAGTGTTCTATTGTGTATGAACAAAGCACGTCTTATCTGCGTGTCGTTTGCATTGATCAGTGGTCGTCTGACAGATTGCAGGCGCTCCTGGTCGCCCTGGCAATGCAGCGGATGACAGGACGTCAAAGTCCAACTATCAAAAACTGTTTTCGCTATGATGATAATAATGAAGACACTGATCCCAAGCCCTCCTCACCTGACACCACATCCCAAGCCTTCCTCACCTGACTCCACATCCCAAGCCCTCCTCACCTGACTCCACATCCCAAGCCTTCCTCACCTGACTCCACATCCCAAGCCTTCCTCACCTGACTCCACATCCCAAGCCCTCCTCACCTGACTCCACATCCCAAGCCTTCCTCATCTGACTCGATATCCCAAGCATCCTCATTTTTCTGTGATAATCATGCAGACACTGATCCCAAACCCTCCTCACCTGACTCCACATCCCACCCCTCCTTACCTGACTCCACATCCCACCCCTCCTTACCTGACTCCACATCCCACCCCTCCTTACCTGACTCCACATCCACCCCTCCTTACCTGACTCCACATCCCACCCCTCCTTACCTGACTCCACATCCGAAGCCTCCTCACCTGACTCCACATCCGAAGCCTCCTCACCTGACTCCACATCCCACCCCTCTTCACCTGACTCCACATCCAACCCCTCCTCACCTGACTCCACATCCAACCCCTCCTCACCTGACTCCACATCCCACCTCTCCTCACCTGACTCCACATCCCAAGCCTCCTCACCTGACTCTACGGAGGACACCCGCTGCAGAAGCCGGCCCTTGGCAGGACTCCCGCTGGGCGTGCCGAAGCTGTCCGTGTCGTCGCTCTCCCCCTCGCCCGCCAGGGGGCGCAGGTCCCCGTTCTGCGTCACGCCGTGACCTTGACCCTGAGCCTGGTCTTGACCTTGACCGTGCCCCAGCAGCGGTCGCCGCTCCGTGTCGACGGTGGTGACGCTGTCGGTGTCGGAAGACCTCTCCGACTCCCCGCCCCTCGCCTCCAGGAAGAGGGCGGCGGCGCCGGGGGAACCCGAGCTCAGGGCCGCCGCTGCCGCTGCTGCCGCGTGTCCGTTGGCGGCGGCGATGGTGCGCCTGAGGTCGATGGTGGTGTGCAGCACGGGCTGGGCGGACAAGCCGGACGTGGCGGGCAGCGCCAGAGCCGTGCCATAGTGGGAGGAGGAGGAGAAGGAGCTGCTGAGCGAGCTGGAGTCGCTGGAGGCTGTGCCGAACGAGGTCACGCCCTCCTCGAAGGGCGAGGCCGTGCCGTTGACCTTGACCTTGCTGCTGCCGAGGCTGTACGGCGTGGTGGGGCTGACGCTAATGGTGGAGACGTTCTTGGGTCGCTCAGCTGCCGTCGTCGTCCTCGTCGTCGTCGTCACAGCGCCCACGCTCTGCAATTCACAGGAAACGTGAGACAAATTAATTTCTTTTCAGAGAGAGAGGGAGGCAGAGAGAGAGAGAGGGGCAGAGCGAGAGAGAGAGAGAGCTGGGGGTGGGGGCAAACCACACAAACAAACGCAGAAACAAAAGCCAGAAAGCACTGAAGTAAGATGTGAAGATTTGGAGCCCAGAATAAAACGGGGTGACTAATAGCTATGTTCAAGCACCAGCACATTAGTATGACACAAAAGTCTCATCAAATAAGCTATAGATAGCGTGTTCTGTGAGGAAAACGCACCCCATCCTATTCAGCTACATTCAATTAAATAACTGTGTTGCTTTTTTGCACGTGCTCTGAAAGAACAAAATCTCTTTTTTGTTTTGCTTTCCAAACACTCTTGTGACCTTGAAGATGGGCCAAGGCCAGCAAACAAGAACAAACGAGTAAAATGACCTTGATGAAAGTTATCGGTCTTATTTTATAGGTCTTCTTTGAACAGCGTCCGACAATATGTCAAAAGGTTTAGCGGAGGCAAGATACCAAATAACCTCAGCTGAAAATAAGCACAGTTGCTTAAAATCCCGTGCACTGTCTGGAACAATCATGTAAAACGTTAACCAGCTGGATTGCAACTGGTTACAAAATCCGACTTTTTATTTTCAGCGTTACTGACCCAGAACGTCTACCACGGTCACCGGAACTGGCATGCAAATGTGCAGACGTAAAGATTTTATAATCACTGAAAGATCTGACTAAAAGTCTAAAATTAAACATAAATTCACAGTTAATATTTTTGCAATCTATACAATTATTTGCACCAAGCATTTCCCTTAAAATACAACGAGTCACCTTCCACACATAATTGACCGTGAACGGGTAAGACCGATACTAAGAAAATACTACTTGCAGTGTAATTTTCCGACGCCAGGTTGACCTAGAAAGCAGGATATAGTTATAAAGAAAGCGGTATATAAGTGTCACGATTTTATCCTCGCAGCTCCTAGAACCTCAGATGAAGTCACGTGACAATGTAGGCCACAGCGTCCAAACACTCATCGCAACACAGACCTACGCGACCTTGCATGCGAATAAGACAAAAATGTCGATATTGCAAGCGTTCCATATTAGACCATTTCTAAACGAGAAACTATATACAGACTTGCACAAAGGCAACAGGAAAGCGCACGCAGACAGGGTAGGGCCGCGATGCAAACTAAAGACATATCATCAGCGCGGGGAAATTGGCCATGTCAGCAGCAAATGACGAGGCGTGACCTGTGTGGATAAAAATCAATACAACAATTCCTAACTTCCCTTGACGTTTTGACATCACGACATTTGCTGCTCCGTCGCAACCTCCGTGAAGGGAATCACTCAAAGTGCAGGGAGAGAGAGAGAGAGAGAGAGAGAGAGAGAGAGAGAGAGAGAGAGAGAGAGATAGAGAGAGAGAGAGAGAGAGAGAGAGAGTGAGACAGACAGACAGACAGACAGACAGACAGACAGACAGACAGACAGACAGACGGACAGACAGAGACAGAGACAAAGATTGGTGTGTTTGTTTGTTTATATATATATAAATGTGTGTGTGTGTGTGTGTGTGTGTGTGTGTGTGTGTGCATGCGTGTACGTGATGTGTGTGTGTGCATGCGTGTACGTGGTGTGTGTGTGTGTGTGTGTGTGTGTGTGTGTGTGTGTGTGTGTGTGTGTGTGTGTGTGTGTGTGTGTGTGTGTGTATGAGTACGTGGCGGACGATCTGGCTTTGCTCAACACTTACTGTTTTGACTCACGATTTAACTGCATGTTATAAGACGAGACATGTAAACCACATTAACATTTACATAGCATACCAAAACGAATTACACACGCACGCACACACGCACGCACGCACGCGCGCGCGCGCACACACACACACGCACACGCACACACACACACACACACTGAGTTGATGAAAGAATCATTACACTGTTGTCAACAGTTGTATATCATAAACATGTAGAATCACAATGGATGGATGTAATACAATTTAGTATGAAAAAGAAATCTTCATCGGAAGAAGTATGCACGAGTCTGTGAAAGCATTACTGGAAGAGACGGATGCGTGTTACGCAGATAAACGCCCCACAATGATACCCTCCCATGGCAATTGAAAACAACAGTTAAGAAAGAAAGTTATTATCAAGGACACGACAATGCAATGTGCAAATGAGCAGCAAAATGTGCCTGTGAGAATTTCTTAATCCCCCGCACGTCTTGTGCGTGTCCTTTCGATCACGCAGGTATCCCATTCGCTCATTATCACTGTACAAACTTCGTCGAAACCATAAAAAGACTGCAATGTAGAAACCTTTTTTATTCTGGCAGTCGGGGCATGGTCGTGATCTTCTGCTCTGGCCTCAGGCAGTAACATTATTCTGATGACTTCTTCTTCTTCTTTTTCTCTCTCACAAAATGTATGAATCTAACGCTGATCGTTAATTCGTCGCTTTGAAAAGGGCATCGCTACCGAAAAACATTGCACACAATCCTATCAGGTCTTATTAACAGGCGTTAATGCTTAACCACTTGTGCCTTTGGACCCGAGGGAAGCAACGCCAAAGTAACACACTACAAACACCCATAGACACCACAGGGTCACCTTGACCCCGACTGACCTCAATGCCCAGGTCCAGCTTGACCTTGGCCAGGTAGGCCTCGTTCTCCTCGTACTCGGGCGGGTCCTGCGACAGGTCCACCAGCCGTTGGTTGTCCGATACGCCGTCGTCGGCAGACCCCACCATCTCGGACACCAGGTCTTCAGGGTAGGACCAGGGCGCGGGTTGCACGCGATGCACGCTCTCGTAACTGGGCACTGCAACGTCACACAGACGGGGACACTGTCAAACCCCTTTGCCCTGTACTGTGGGTGGCATTTCATTCAAAGGGCTGTACTGTGGGTGGTATTTCATCCAAAGGACTGTACTGTGGGTGGCATTTCATTCAAAGGGCTGTACTGTGGGTGGCATTTCATTCAAAGGACCGTACTGTGGGTGGCATTTCATTCAAAGGACTGTCTTGAGGAGGCGTTGAAATTAACGAGAGTTGTCTAGATCTAAAACGAGAAGTCTGATATCTAGAAGACGACTAGACTCACATCGTGAAGTTCCCTTTCCTCGAAAAGTATACCAAAAATGCTAACATCTTCCTAATCCGAGTTTCGGCAGGAGGTCCTACACAGGGCAAAAGGGAAACGCTCTGCCAAATGCGTCATGGTTACCGAGGCCACAAGGCGGAGGAAGGGTCAGAAGGACGATCACATCACTGGCTCGCGGTGAAACTGTCCTCAAACACGACCAGAGACCCGGAGACAAGAAGGGGTCAAACAGGGAAAAGCAATCCAACGTAGCATGAGCCGTCAGCACTCACTGCCGTACTTCACTCACCATCAGGGTCGGTGGTGTTCTTGCCCAGGGTTCGCTCCACCAGGCGCTTGTCCGGGTCGACGAAGATGCGGTAGTAGCCGGCCACCAGGCAGACGAAGTTCTGGGCGTCCTCTGACAGCAGGCCCAGGCTGATGTCGTCCACTTTGGGCGGCTTGAGCTTCAGGTCCACGCGGTGCATGTTGTCGCCGTCCTTCGTCACCTTTACCTGCTCCAGGTGCTCGAAGTCGGCCAGTAGGGTCAGCTGAAAGAGATCGGGATCACCGTACAGTGAGGTGGTCAGGCTGCAAGGAGGCTCCGGCCAGTAGGAAACACCGTCGGCAATGTCCACCTTTAGCCCCTCGGTTCGCGGTCCTCAAATGGTATGAGAATGTGTGTGTGTGTGTGTGTGTGTGTGTGTGTGTGTGTGTGTGTGTGTGTGTGTGTGTGTGTGTGTGTGTGTGTGTGTGTGTGTGTGTGAGGGGGGGTGTGTGGACGGAATGAACTTGAAGTATTCACCACGCTAGCAAATCCATATGTCAATTCATTCCGTACTATGCCATTACTATACACAAGCACACGCACACTCGCATCCTCAAACCATTTGAGAACATCGAACCGACGGCACTAACAGTGCATATTGCCACACTGTCCGTATTATTTTAAACGTCAGCCGAGAGCTAGTCTGCCGAAAGCGCTCAGAAAATGTCATTTATAGGTCAGCAGAAACAAAGTCTCTGGAGAGCAAAGCATTCCGTCCACATCTGGGACAAATGAAAGCAAAGTTCCCGAAGGCAAAGAATGCCGCGCATAGTGCACGAGCATATCAAGGTCAGCTGAACGTGAAGCGTCCAGCTTGAGGTCACGGAATATCAGGTATACTATTGTCAAGGACAGTCGCACGAGCAGCCTCTAGAGGTCAGGAAATATCAGGTATATCAAGGGTAGCTCAGTCTCCTGAGAGCAAGGAATGTCGCCCGTGTCAAAGTCATATGAAAGTAAAGCCTGGTGAGCTCAAACGATGCCGCTTATGTCGATGTCAGATTGAAGCACATTCTCCTGAGAGAAAGACATACTATCTATACAGAAACCAAAGTCAGTTGCAAGCAAAGCTTCTAGAAAGCAAGCAATGCAGTCCATACGGACTGGACGCTCTGTCTACCGACAACAAGGAATGCCATATAGATGAAGACCAACCGACAGTAACGTTTGCTGGTAGCAAAGAATGCGGTCTGAAAGAATATATTCTCTTGACAGTAAGGAACGCAGACCACAACAGCTGACAATAAAACGGGTGTCTTGGTCAAGTGGCCCAAGGGCTGCCCAGCAAGGGAGCCACATGTCTCACATCAGACTCCGGGAACGAAAAACAAACCAGGAAGTGGAATTCTGCAATTATTCAATCTACCGGCATAACAGGGGGGAAAACGTTCCAAAATACGAGTTTTTTAGTAACTGTTAGAGATCGTTCACGATAATACTGAACAGAAGTCTGTCCTTTATAAGGATTAATAAAGTATTACTGTACTGTATTATGTAAGAATCCTTTTGTCTCGCTGCATCATGACTTGTTCTTGATGTTCTGTGATACCCATTCCTTCTCAATCTCTATCTCTCATCCCAGTCTCAGCTCCGTCCCTATCAAATCCTCTCCGCCCCCTCCCAGAACTACACCCCCCTCCCCCCCACCGCTCATCTCCAGAGAAAAGATAGCAATCTAATGTGCATTCCAGCAACTTCGTTTTTAGTTTCTCTTTCTTCCGTTTTTCAAATTTTTTTCCGCAATTAAAATGATTTTCAAGCAGTGATGCGCTGAATTAAAAGCAGACCGTCAATTGGAAATGGAAAAACGTTACCGCCTGTGGTAAAGATAAAGGAGAGGAAATTGAGAATATTGATGAGCGCATGAAAGGGAAGGGTTTTGGTTCTTATTCAAACAAAACCATTGTTCTTATAGATCTTTCTGTCTTTTCACTTCTGTCTTATTTTTAACATGATCTGGCTTGACTTTAAAAAGGCACCAACTTTTACTTTAGCAATGTCTACAGTGATATGAATGATGGCATCTCACGGTGTCAAGCGCTTGCTGCAGCATTCGCGGATAAGGCTTGTTTTGCAGACTACATAAGCGCATTCTCAAGGCTACTCGCGAAGTGAACAAAGGAAGGACAGTGAGAGTGTTGTGGTTTAACTCACAGAGTAGGACTTGATGTTGGTGACGATGCTGATCCCTGAATGAGGCCCCACCAACAGCATGGCTTCCGTCTTCTTGTCCTGCAACAACACACACCCTTCAGTCACGCTAGCGGTCCTGGTCATGCTTGTCTCAATATGTGAGTGTGGTGCGTGTGATCTTCATTTTTCTTAGCGAGATGCGAGTTTTTACCCAAACTGATGTACGTCCGTTCCGAGAAGAAAATAATAATGTTGGCTGATTTGAAATTTTCTGAACGAAGAGGTTTCTGATTCTTCCTCTTAATCGGACATATGCACCTGTGTGAGCAGGAACAGTCTAGAGTCAAACGCTTGAGCTAACATCCCCCCCACCCGCACTGAGCTGGGATACAGCAGTGTGACCATGCATGAACATCCAGCAGCTCAACGTTTTGAGACAAAACACTCACCACCCCCCACCCCACAGCCCCACTCCCCTCCACAGACACGCTCTCTCTCTCTCTCTCTCTC
>OY757549.1:2122320-2142320 GCA_963584105.1 Alviniconcha strummeri
CCCCGGTACGGCAAGGGACTTCTCTCCCAGAGGCAACTTTCAGTGGCCGTACAGCTCCCGTGTGCAATCGCATGCATACAAAACTGGGGTACGTTAAAAATCCCAAACACTGGCATCCATACCGTTGTTTGTATACGCGAAAACACTGAACACACCGATAGGAACTGGTATATAGCGCTGCTTTACCGGCTGCTGTAGCCTTACCCGGGTAAAGCAACCCGAATTTCCAGCAAAGCATAATAAAGCTGTTCTTGTCTTCTTTCTTTTTCCTTTACTTCTTCTTTTAATTAACTTGTCCTTCCCGCATTCCTTGCTGCATACGTGCAGCAAACGACACAGCGGATCTTTGGACACAAATTTGCAACCAAGGTACAAACGTGAGACGGTGATACGAAAATATGTATCTTACATCCTGCATCAGAACAAAAAACAAAACAAAACCTGAGCAAAGTAACACGTGCATCGCTTCACTAGTCACGATGACAGTTACAGATTTCGACAACAAGCCTATCCAGAGTCTACCCCCAAGAGGATGCTATCCAGAGTCTATGCCTAACCATAATACCAGTTACAAATTCCTCTAACAAGCCGTCCCCACCCACCCTGGCCCACCACCACCACCACCAGGTCGTCATTCAAGGCCTAACTGAACACAGCGTTAGTTCTACAGTCACAACAATCCAGTTCGTTCATGCTCTGAATTCAGTGGGTGACGATGGTCTGTATGCACGCGCTCCACTCACACAATGGCCTTGATGGAGATCTTGGCCGCCATGTTGTTGCTCATGGCGTGCTGCTGGATCTGCAGGGCCGCCAGACGGAGAGCCGTGTCGTACTTCATCTCGGAGGCAAACCGCTCGTGCAACACGTCGTTACAGCACTGAAACATGCAGCAAAAACATTTCGTTACAGCACTGAAACACGCAACAACAAGTCTTAGTTACAGCACCGAAACACGCACCAACAAAAAGTCGTTACATCACTGAAACATCCAGCAACAAACAAAAGTCGTTACAGCACTGAAACATGCAGCAACAAAAAGTCGTTACAGCACTGATACACGCAGCAACGAAAAAGTCGTTACAGCACTGTAACGCACAACACAAACACGTTGTTACAGCACTGAAACACGCAACAAGAACACGTCGTTACAGCACTGAAACACACAGCACAAACACGTCATCACAACACTGAAACACGCAGGAAACCGAGTCGCTACGCCACTGAAACACAATCGCAACACATCGTCATAACACTGAAACATACAGCGTATAAAACCAGTCGTTACAGCATTGAAATACAGTACACACACACACACACACACACACACACACACACACACACACACACACACACACACACACACACACACATGCACAGAGAAAGAGAGAGAGAGAGAGAGAGAGAGAGAGAGAGAGAGAGAGAGAGAGAGAGAGAGAGAGAGAGAGAGAGAGAGAGAGAGAGAGAGAGAGAGAGAGAGAAAACAAACAAACAACAAAACACGTAGTTACAGCCATGAAACACACAACAAAAATAAACAACATCGTTACAGTAGCACTGAAACACACCAACAAAATCCGTCACCACTGAAAAACAGCAAAAACACCGCACTATACAAATGACCGCTGGAAACCGCACTGTCGTTGACTGACATGGCACCTGTAGGCAGGGGTATTCCAAAATGTAGCCATGTACACACTGTCCTGTGCAGGTGGACACTGACACTAACGGCGTTAGCACGACAACCTACCTGCAGGTAGAAGTACTCGAAGGCGATGGGGTCCTCCTTCAGGAGGTCGTAGGCGTCCTTTGGCACGAAGGTCACACGGAAGAGACAGCGGAAGTAGCGAGCGCCCTGCCTGGCGGCAATCTGAAAGGAGAGACACTGTACAGACACTGGTGTTCATAGCCAGGTCATGACCATCAAGACAGACACTGTACAGACACTGGTGTTCATACCCATGATCATCATGACAGTATAGAGACACTGGTGTTCATACCCATCATCCCTAAGACAGACACTGTACAGACACTGGTGTTCATACCCATCATCATCAAGACAGACACTGTACAGACACTGGTGTTCATACCCATGATCCTCATGACAGTGTACAGACACTGGTGTTCATACCCATCATCATCAAGACAGACACTGTACAGACACTGGTGTTCATACCCATGATCCTCATGACAGTATAGAGACACTGGTGCTCATACCCATCATCAAGACAGACACTGTACAGACACTGGTGTTCATACCCATGATCCTCATGACAGTGTACAGACACTGATGTTCATACCCATCATCCTTAAGACAGACACTGTACAGACACTGGTCTTCATACCCATCACCCTCAAGACAGACAATGTACAGACACTGGTTTTCATACCCATCATCCTTAAGACACTGTACAGAGACTGGTGTTCATAGTCATGATACTCGAGACAGACATGGTACAGACAATGGTGTTCATAGCCAGGTCATGATCATCAAGACAGACACTGTACAGACTGGTTGTCATAGCCAGATTATGATCATCAAGACAGACACTGTACAGACACTGGTTGTCATAGCCAGATCATGATCATCAAGACAGACACTGTACAGACTGGTTGTCATAGCCAGGTCATGATCATCAAGACAGACACTGTACATAGGCGTTCATACCCAGCACATAATCCTCAAGGACAGACACTATACAGACACAGGCATTCGTAACAAGTACATGAACGTAGACAATGTCAGACATTGTTGTAAAGCAAAGTGAGTTTGTGTATATCAGAGATTACATGTGTGTGTGTGTGTGTGTGTGTGTGTGTGTGTGTGTGTGTGTGTGTGTGTGTGTGTGTGTGTGTGTGTGTGTGTGTGTGTTGTGTGCGAGTGTGTGTGCGTGCGTGCGTGCGTGCGTGTGCGTGCGTGCGTACATGTGTGTGTGTGTGTGTGTGTGTGTGTGTGTGTGTGTGTGTGTGTGTGTGTGTGTGTGTGTGTGTGTGTGTGTGAGTGTGAGTGCTATCGGTTCCAAACTGCCCACGTCCGTGTCTACAGAAGGGAGGAAACTCGATCACACTTAGCCTTCTCGCACACATGACATCACACCCGTGGCCCTCATCCATCACTAAAACACAAACAATCTCCCTCCCTCACCCACCCACCCCTTCCGATCCCTGTCTCCCCCCTGACCCCTTCCCTGCCCCCCTCCTTCCTCTGCCCCCCCCCCAACCCCCCTCCCCCCCCCCCCCCCCCCCCCATCACCATGGCCCCGGTGGGCCGCTGGCCGGAGCACAATGAGATGGAAATGAGCGAAGCTTGGCCACCGCTAGATTTGATCAGGTTCCATCGGCCGGCCGCCCTTCGCGATTGTCCTGTCCAGACCGATCTGTTGGACCTGCACCAGAGAATTTGTGTAGGGTCTGGCACCGAGGCCACCCTGCCTTTGTCCCTCTCCGTGGATGCTGAGAGCTCCGGTGGCGAGTCTTCTCGGATGGCATGATCTCATTCCATCTTTGGGACACGGGGGCAGAAGCGAACCGATGTCTCACGGAGTGCCCACTCCGTGTCGAGAGATCGGTGTGTACGAGGAGGAGAACAAAACCCCAGACCTTTAATTCAGTTTACACAACTGGGAGGGGACAAAATGACGGCCGGAATCAGAAAATGACTTCATGATGTTTATACAAGAGAGAGTGGACGTGTGACTGAACACAGCAAAGAAACGACAGACTAGAGAACAAACAAACACACTGCATGCATAAACGCATCAAGTAATGGCGATAGCAAGTTGCAATGACTGAATAAACTACAGACTGGTCCCTAAAGTGCCCTAAAGCTGAAGTGCGCCCACCACACGAGGCAACTCAGCATAATGTCGCGAAAGAAAACGTAGAAAAAACTCTGGTTTGTTGTTGTTGTTGTTGTTGTTGTTGTTGTGTTGTTGTTTTTGTTGTTGTTGTTGTTGCTGCTGCTGCTGCTGCTGCTGCTGCTGCTGCTGCTGCTGTTGCTGCTGCTGTTTTTGTTTCTTTGTTTGCCTGTTTATTTTTCATAGTCATGATGATAGTTCTGGACCAGTTCTTTCCAATGGCTTTAAGCCGGTTGACATTAGCTCCAGAAGGTAAACAAAGCAGCCAGGAACCTGCCAGCACCAGCCGGCGAAAACCTGAAGTCTAACCAAGCACGGATGAAAAACATTGATTGCCATGGAGGGTCTCAAGCTCAAGAACACTATAGTAATGCTGTTATCCGTCGGGCTTGCACAGAATTCTGCAGAAGGCGCGAGGGGCAGAATTTCAACTAGCTAAGCGCTAGGCTGTGCTTAAAACATCACTGTCAGTGTGTAGCTATAGCGTTATCTTTAATTGTACGCATAATTTTCAAGACAAAAACGCAAGTTCTAAAAGGTGTTAGCTGTAGGCAAGATCTAAACAGTGTTTGCTTTAGGCAAGTTCTAAACAGTGTTTGCTGTAGGCAAGTTCTAGAAAGCGTTTGCTGTAGGCAAGTTCTAAAAGGTGTTTGCTGTAGGCAAGTTCTAAAAAGTGTTTGCTGTAGGCAAGTTCTAAAAGGTGTTTGCTGTAGGAAGTTCTAAAAAGTGTTTGCTGTAGGCAAGTTCTGGAAAGCGTTTGCTGTAGGCAAGTTCTAGAAACCGTTTGCTGTAGGCAAATTCTAAAAAGCGTTTGCTGTAGGCAAGTTCTAAAAGGTTTTTGCTGTCGGCAAGTTCTGAAAAGTGTTTGCTGTAGGCAAGTTCTAAAACGTGTTTGTGCTCTGTATACACTTACCTCCGCCAGCGTCTCGTGTTCCTGCAGCAGGGTCATCTTGGCGGCCGTGCCCGTGTTGTTCTTCATGTTCTGCAGCACCAGGTTGAAGTGATGCACGCACCGGATGTTCAGCTTCTCCTGTAGTGACACCACCACGTCCTGCCAACAAACAAAGGGTTAACGGGTGACTGACTGACCGACCGACAGACTGACTTACAGCAAATGCTCATTCCACTGGCTTGCTTCGTCGACACCGAGAAGGTTAAACAGGTAAGATGTGAAGTAGGCATGGGGAGGGTTAAAGCAGTACTGACATGCGTCCTTAGCACAAGTCGGGCTCAGCAGCTGACACTGTTGGCACCGGAAGGGTTAACTGAACTGACACGATGCACACAAAGCAGAGCTTTGACGTTCTGCTTCAGCACACAAACGGTTAATGTACACACACACACACACACACACACACACACACACACACACACACACACACACACACACACACACTCCCGCGCGTACGCAAGCACGCACGCACGCATAATACTCTATTCAAATAAAGGTCTACAATTAAAGGGAAAAACTGACCGAAGGTTTTTCTGCGCAGATATTATCTGCTCTAGCCGCTCTTGGTGGCGTTTTTGTCCACACTTAGTTCTATGGCACTGCAGATGAGCGACGTTGACGCTACAACTCAACAAGAACCAGCGCAAAACGATGGCTACGAGCCTTACGGCACTATGGAGGTGGTGCCAACGCTCTACAGGCCTACAAGTTCTGTGGCACCGCAGGAGTGCCCCACAATTCTACAAGTTCTGTGGCACCGCAGGAGTGCCCCACAATTCTACAAGTTCTGTGGCACCGCAGGAGTGCCCCACAATTCTACAAGTTCTGTGGCACCGCAGGAGTGCCCCACAATTCTACAAGTTCTGTGGCACCGCAGGAGCGCCGCCACAATTCTACAAGTTCTGTGGCACTACGGAGGAGCGGGGTCAGCAAGGGAGACAACGGAAGAAGGGGGCATCAAGGGGGACCACTGAGGCAGAAGGCCACTGATAAAGATGCCGAGACAATCATTCGGTCAGATGAACACTAGTGCGCAGTGTTCAGTAATAAAATCGAAGCCATCGTTTTGACAGGCAAATATACACGGCGAAGATAACTGAGGATAAAGTTAGTATTTCGCGTAGTGCTTCTGAGTTGAATTCGATTGGAAAGGGAGGGGGTTAGGGGGGAAGGGGAGCTGCAGAGGGAGGGGGGGCGGGAAAGGGAAGGGGGGGCGTTTTGAGATCCACAGAAGCTTTGATTTTGGACGAAACTCAAGAAATTCCTGTCAAAAATGATCCGATGATAAGATTCAAACTGAACAGTTTCTAAGCGTCAGTCAAATTTAATACACACATCTTGCTATTACAAACCAATCACTACTCTCCTCCGTCATATTCTATTCCCTACACGGATAAAAAGACGGCAGAAAATGAAAGAAGACGTCACCAAATGTGACTCCGTGCTAATCGAAGCAAATTCCAGGAGGCGTAAACGACAGCGGTGCCAGTACTAATCAGTACCCTGCCCAAACCCCGGGCACAGCGAGACATCACAGATTACTTCTGCACGTGACATTCGGCGGGGCCCCAGTCGTGAACCTCATCTCGCCCGAAATAATTATTCAGAGCCGCTCCTGTGTACAAAGCGAACTGTGGGCACTGGTGCCAGACCATAACGCCAGCCTCGATCTGGGTTCAGATCGGTCCCGGTGCCGGCTGGTATTAATGCACTCAGGGAAGGTCACTGGTACACGCCTATCCTCGATTCGCACCGGATTCAGCAGTGCCCCATTTGAAGCAGCCCAAATCCAGTGTCCGCTCTTGTCCCCTTGTTCATCTCCTCCTCCTTCTGCTTGTGGTGTTGTCTAGTCTCCTTGCTCCTCCTCCTTCTGCTTGTGGTGTTGTTGTCTAGTCTCCTTGCTCCTCCTCCTTCTGCTTGTGGTGTTGTCTAGTCTCCTTGCTCCTCCTCCTTCTGCTTGTGGTGTTGTCTAGTCTCCTTGCTCCTCCTCCTTCTTCTCCTCTGATGTAATTCATCGCGGCTGTGCGTTAAATATCGTTCTCTTCCTCCTTAGGCACGAGTTTTGTGTTGCTGTTGGTGGTGGTTGTTTCTCTCTCTCTCTCTCTCTCTCTCTCTCTCTCTCTCTCTCTCTCTCTCTCTCTCTCTCTCTCTTGTTTTTTGTTTTGTTTTCGTTTGTTTGTTTTAGGTGTTGTTGTTTTTAGTTTGCTTTTTTTATTATTATTTTTATTCGTTAAAGAAGACAGGCAGGCCGACAGACAACAAGCCGACAGACAAGGCAGGTAGGCCGACAGACAACATGGCAGGCCGACAGACAACAAGCCGACAGACACCAAGGCAGGCCGACAGACAACAAGGCAAGTATACAGACAACAAGGCAGACCGACAGACAACAAGGCAGGCCGACAGACAACAAGGCAGCAGGCCGACAGACAACAAGCCGACAGACAACAAGGCAGGCCAACAGACAACAAGTCGACAGACAACAAGGCAGGCCGACAGACAACAAGGCAAGTATACAGACAACAAGGCAGGCCGACAGACAACAAGGCAGGCCGACAGACAACAAGGCAGGCCGACAGACAACAAGGCAGCAGGCCGACAGACAACAAGGCAGGCCGACAGACAACAAGGCAAGTATACAGACAACAAGGCAGGCCGACAGACAACAAGGCAAGTATACAGACAACAAGGCAGACCGACAGACAACAAGGCAGGCCGACAGACAACAAGGCAAGTATACAAACAAGGCAGACCGACAGGCAACAAGGCAGGCCGACAGACAACAAGGCAGCAGGCCGACAGACAAAAAGCCGACAGACAACAAGGCAAGTATACAGACAACAAGGTAGACCGACAGACAACAAGGCAGGCGGGCGGGCGGTGGAGCAGACACACTGCAATAATCGGCCTCTTCCCACAGCATCTTAGGCCGTATCGATCGGAGCCAGGCCCAGTGGAAGTGCGAGCTCTATATGCTGACAAACATGTCCCTCACAGCCGACAGAAATTGCGGCTTGGTCCCCACCTCTGACAAAAGGCACAGTGCCGAGTCCTGGCACCCCGCATTGGAACTCCATACTTAAGTTCTCCACAGCTGTCGCTCTCGGACGTTTAACGCTCCTCTGCACGGCCAAGCAGCGCTCGATAGCAGAGCTGTCGATACCTAGGCACTCCGCATAAACGCCTGCTGCTTTTTTGTGCTGAGCAAAGAAAATGAGGGCGGGGTAACGAGGGAGAGGCGTGGATGTTGACGGATATTTTCTCTCTGTTGGAGTTTTCCTACAGTTCTGAACTTTTTTCTCTTTTTTTTCAAGCTCACACTCTCTCACACAAACAGCACTGTTGACCGAGTGTAATACTGCATCCTCGAGTGAAAATCACTATTAGGCAAAGTGTCTGATCCGGTTGGAAAGTTTTTAAAAGATTTTGAAAACTACGGAATATGAACATAGTGCACAAAAATGACCAAGACTTACCATGTGAACTGACAATTTCCTTGTCGAGCTTTCTGCTCGTTTTTGTGTACACCAACCAATTTTATCTTGGTTCTCTCTGGCAATCAGATCTCCTTCACTATTAAAAAACGGGAGGTTAAAGTCGTTCATTCCCACACTCTCCTCCACCGTCCCCTCTCTTCCTCAATCCTCCACCCCCCTCCCTCTGTGGCTCTCACTCGCTGAGAAAAATCCAAAGAAAGTAGTGCACACGGAAGGCAATGAAGGCACACTCCCAGCATCGCTCTCCGGCACCTTCCTCCAAACTCTACCAGATTTAGTTACGCCACTGAAGGGGTACTCTTTATCTCCGCGAAGCTGTCCAGCGACGCAGTCAGCGCCCTCCGAAAGATTCGGGTACTAATATGACGGTAGAAGCCACCTAACACCAAAGCACGCACGTAAACATGAGACGCATCCACCCCGGTTAAAAAAGAAAAAAGAAAAAAAGAGTTCTGTCTCGATTCAAACGATTGTGGTTTTATTCGTGTTGGTGTAAACTTTGTTGGCGGCTATAAATGACACGGCTTGTTTTATTTGAGTTGTTTGTAACAAACTTACTACTGTTTGAGCACCAACAACAAAACTACTCGTTAGCTGACAATTTTCTGGACCCTATGGCGTAACTAAAATACTGCAGTGGTTGAAGGAAGGATGTCGTAAACCAGTGCTTGGAGTTTGGCAATGTCCCTGTCGTGTCTTCAACAATAGTAACCATATCAGTAGTCTAACCACGCACATATAGTTATCTCAACAACCTAACAGTGGAAAATCTATTCACGTAAAAATAAGGAGACAAAGACCCCTACACCAGAAGCACGAGGGGTGGATCAGACAGGCTCTGAAGGGTTGAAGTACAATTGTCAAGTATGTGATTGCAATGGCAATGGTGACAGCAACTGCGGTGGTGATAGCAACGATAGCAATGGCGGTGGTGGTAACAGCAATGGCGGGATACCAAAGGCGGTGGCGATAGCAATGGCGGTGGTGATAGCAACGATAGGAATGGCGGTGGTGACAGGGATGCTAGCCAAAGACTACACAAGAACAACACAGGGATGCTAGCCACACGCTAAACAAGAACAACACAGGGATGCTAGCCACACACTACACAAGAACACACAGGGATGCTAGCCACACACTACACAAGAACACACAGGGATGCTAGCCAAAACTACAAAAGAACAATACAGGGATGCTAGCCAAAGACTACAGAAGAACGACTCAGGGACGCTAGCCAAACTGTTAAAACAGCCACGGTCGGAAAATCGCAAACGGAAATAGAGAACCTTCGAGCATAATTGTGAAAAACAACCAAACAAAACGGCGAACAGAAAAAGAACAAGATTCCCCCTGGCACACTGGAGAAGGGCGCTTTGTGGTCCATTTTCGGGAAGGTTCTAAGGCCATTCAATTTCGCAAACAGACGTTTTTTGTATGAAAATTACAATTGATCTTTCGTGGCATCAGCCAACGGATCTAATATTCCCTCTTGATCCGTTTCCGTAATGACCACAAAAAAATAACATGACAGAAGGAAATGGAGGAAAGCCATATTTCGTTTGAGGGAGGATTTTCCTTTGCATGTAATTGAATGCTTTGCAGAGAAACAGATCTCGCTGCATCTACGGGATAGGAATCAGCCACTGACTTTGATGCACTCAGAAACGACCAGCGCCAGGATTAAACCCGCGGCCCCCGAGGCTCCCTGGCGTGATTGAGAGATTCACGCTGCACGTGCAGGAATGTGAAAATGGACCGAGTTAATCTTGTTGACACGTGTCATACCCGCTGGACATTTTTTTGCGGTATCGATACACAGATAACTTTTTTTCTCCATTTTTCCTTTTTTTTTTTTTTTTTTTTCTTCTGTCGTTTCTTTCATCTTGTTGTGTTCTGTTTATACTGTTCGGCGCTTTGAGCCACATGCTAGATGAATTATAAATTCCGTCCATTATTGTTATTATTATTATTATTATTATTATTATTGCCATTGTTTTTATTAAAGAACTCTCTGTTGGTTCCTTGCGCGGGGAATGCACTCAGTTTTGCCGACAGTTTGCAGACGCGTTTTGCAAGATATGTCCTATTTAAAACCGTTCTTGCTTCTTCTCCTTCCCTCCCCCACCCCCTCTTCTAAAAAATAAATAAAAATCCTTTCGTGTGCATTGGGTGTTTCGGCGCAAGGATACGCACCGATGGTTAACACTGTTGGAGCAGGCATACCAGCAACAAGGGCCGTTGTTGACTGTTGGCACGGACACTTCCACACGAAGCCAGCAGCAAACATTCCCCAGTGTACTGTCCGTTGGCCTTACCGTTGGGAACGCTCTCGTTGGCCCAGGAAAGTCTGAATTTGTACAATCGAGAGGCCGTTAACTGGCCGTTAACTCCTGCCACGTCTATAATATATTTGTTCTTGCAACCATTATTTCGGCACAGCATATGGAATAACGTTGAAAGATTAAAAATCGTGTTCTGTAGGGAAACAAGAATGCTGCATTTGTCCGAAGAGCGGTGTCCAACAAAGCTAACCAGAAAACGACAGGACAGCGCGGACACGACCAGAAGCTTGCAGAACACCATCCCTGTTGGCCGTGGATGTCTGTGTCACAAGACCGGAGAGTGTAGGAGCACATGTGGAACTGACTGCTGCTGGCAACATCCATACTAAAGGCTAGAGCAGCCAGAAGGATGTGGGAGTCTGTGGAACTGACTGCTGCTGGCAACATCCATACTAACGGCTAGAGCAGCCAGAAGGATGTGGGAGTGTGTGGAAGGACCTATACCCCCAGACGTCGAAGACGCAGCTCCTAATAGTTCTACCGTACTTTCACTTTTCGTCATGAAATCCCTCCAGAGATGACTAGCCGACAGAAAGTGAAAAATGCAATTACTACTTAATAAACCAACCAAACAAGCAAACAACAACAAAATAGCAACAGCAACAAACAAACACAAACAAAAACAGCATATAAACTGACCAGTGATATATGCCACGCCATTTTCACATCCACCATCATCAAGAACTAACGAAAATGTCACCAGCTGACCTCAATGGTGACCAGCAAGAGAGGCTTTGGCTGTCCTGCAAGTGTGCTGACCATATCCAACTGCATTGGTCCCTTTCCGTTGGCTATCCGTATGTGGTGTTGCTAGGTGTGTGGGGGGTGGGGGGGGGGAAGAATTGAGGAGGTTCATGGGGGAGGTGGAGCTGTGGCGGTAAACTAATTATAACCACAAACACAGAAAGAACTGTCTCTGAGGGGCAGAGTGCTGTAGAAAGGTCTCACAACACTGTCCACCATTGTCAGAACTGCCACCGAGGGGCAGAGTGCTGCAGAGAGGTCTCACAACACTGTCCACCGCTGTCAAAACGCGATTTGCAGAGCCGCACTGAACTCTGCACAACAGCCTCGGGGAAACGCAGCTCAGTTCAAACAAACTTTCCCCCAGGACCTCATGCATCCTCCAGGTCCTGCGTCACACAGAACCCAAAACACCGTCTTCACTCCCCCCCCCCCTTCGCCCTTCATGGGTCGGGGTCCTGCAATGACCGAGTGCATACCAGCCTCCTAGACGTTGCTACAACGAGGTCTCAGACCCCGAAATATATTCTACAGCCTGAAGGAACGGAGAAAGAGACTAATGACGCTGGGCCCCCCTTCACTGCTCTCCTCTTCCCCCCGCTGCCCACACACAAGGCCCCACGCATGTAGCCCCGGAGACCTTCACGATGTGCTGCAAGACGCTCTTCCCTAATGCCCTCTCTATCACGCCATGCTTGTCTCGGTTCTGTGGAACGGAGTACTGAGTGCAGGCGAGCATGAGGCGACTATGGCCATAAATTGCCTTTGTTAAAAGCTGCAGCTCATTTGAAAGCGGTTAGACTCGGGGGCCGAATGGGTCAGGCGGTCAGGACAGGGCGTGGAGCGCTAGCTGATTACTTGCGTACCCCTGACGCTGCCAACTATCGGTGTGACGCAGACAAGCCGTAGCAGAAAAAGCTCCTGAATAGGCCACTCTCGTCAGAGTTCTCGAACAGGCCCCAGGCGCAGCAAACTTGTTAATTATTCCGACACAGGGTTACCGAAGAAAACGATCCAGTCTTTTTGTGGAACCTTGTCTCAGGACAACACATCACCAGACAGAACTATGTACCACCAAAGGGCACACTGCGTAAGGAAAGAGGATGATGCACCACCAAACAAGACACTGCGCCATCAGAGAGGACAACGCACCACCAGACAGGACACTGCGCCATCAGAAAGGACAACGCACCACCAGACAGGACACTGCGCCATCAGAGAGGACAACGCACCACCAGACAGGACACACCGCCATCAGAGAGGACAACGCACCACCAAACAGGACACTGCGCCATCAGAGAGGACAACGCACCACCAGACAGGACACTGCGCCATCAGAGAGGACAACGCACAACCAAACAGGACACTGCGCCATCAGACAGGGCAATTTAACGCACCACCAGACAGGACACTGCGCCATCAGAGAGGACAATGCACCACCAAACAGGACACTGCACCATCAGAGTGGACAACGCACCACCAAACAGGACACTGCGCCATCAGAGAGGACAACGCATCACCAAACAGGACACTGCGCCATTAGAGAGAACAACGCACCACCAAACAGGACACTGCACCAAGAAAGAGGACAAAGCACCACCAAACAGGACAATGTACCATCTGAGAGAACAACGCACCATTAGAGAGGACAACGCGCCACCAAACAGGACACTGCGCCATCAGAGAGGACAACGCACCACCAGACAGGACACTGCGCCATCAGAGAGGACAACGCACCATAAAAGAATCCAACGCGCCACCAAACAGGACACTGCACCATCAGAGTGGACAACGCACCACCAAACAGGACATTGCGCCATCAGAAAGGACAACGCACCACCAGACAGGACACTGCGCCATCAGAGAGGACAACGCACCGCCAGACAGGACACTGCGCCATCAGAGAGGACAACGCACCACCAGACAGGACACTGCGCCATCAGAGAGGACAACGCACCACCAGACAGGACACTGCGCCATCAGAGAGGACAACGCACCACCAGACAGGACACTGCGCCATCAGAGAAGACAACGCACCACCAGACAGGACACTGCGCCATCAGAGAGGACGACGCACCATAAAGGAATCCAACGCGCCACCAAACAGGACACTGCACCATCAAAGAGAACGACGCAGTACCAGTGGGTACAGCGCATGACGTGACCCAATATACCTACACCTCACTGCATTACGCGATGACCGCTTTGTTCGGATAGTTAGTCGGTTGACTGATTGACGGACTGTCTGACAGACCATGAGGCCCACTCACCAACATCAGTTCGTTCCCTTCGGCAAGCTTTTCTGGATTCGTGTTATGATTGAATTCCTAGCAAGACTGAACAATTTTTTATTTCGCTGTATGTGTAGCCACCACAACATTACTCGGTGGTTTCGGTGTGTGTGTGTTGGGGGGTGGGAGTGGGGGGCACGGCGGGGGGTGGGGGGGGTGTGCGTAGGCAACTGCAAATGAATGGATGAAACAGAAACAGAAGCGAATCTGAACCGGCATGGAACGTCTCCTTCCTCAAATAAGTTAAATTCCACTGCTGAACAATGGTAACTTTGAACTTAACCGGCACTTCGGATTACTTCAACTTTGGACAGGTTTAAGCAGTGTTGGTGTTCCGAGGCACTTGAACTTCTCAGATACCAGACTTGGACTGTACTTACATATAGTGAAATCTAAGAAAGAAGATGCCAATCAAGCGATGTTTTGTTGTATGCCTGCTGACAGCAAGGTGATCGCTTCAAAGACGTCATTCTTTCACGTTTGGGTCCGTCGTCCGCTCTCGCTGCCACCTCCATGAAGGAGTTCATTTAAGAGCTCATCAATCTGAATTCAATTCACTGCGAGATGTCTAAGCAAAGCGCTGCGTTGAAACGTCTCTTCCACTTCTTCGACATGCGTCACGTCCCTTCTTGGCGTAATTGCAGAATCACGAACGTGCATTTCATTAGCGCCAGAGCCCCTCCCAAAAGGATCCACGTAAGTGAGGGTTTTGCTCTTCTTCTGCTTTTTCTTCCCCCTTCCTTTTCTTGCTTGGAGTTTTGAGAAGTTTCGTCGGAACGAATTCGGTTCTGACCTGTGTTTTTAACGGCTCTTTCAGCACCAAAAGTTCAGTCGCTTGTGAGGCCATTGCTCCCTTTTTACTGTGTGTTGAACAACTAAATGGCTTGGTGTCCATCAATTTGTCGACAACAGGAAGTCAGACAGCGGCCCCGTGCTGAGCACAGCCGTAGAAGGGACGCGGCTGCGTGGCTTAATTAATCAGCGTCAGATTCAGCGGCTAAGAAGGTGGCGTTTCACATTCCGCGGTTTCAGGTTTGGGTCCCACTAATCCTACGCCTATGGGCTATTCCGACCGAAGGGGTGGCGGGTGGAGGGGGGTAGACAAACGGAGTGGGGGGGGGAGGGGTCTTGTATGTCGTCTCTCATCTTCAATCATGCTCGTGCGATTTATGTAGATCACATTTGCCTTCTGAAATCAGGAGGAGAAGGGTGACACCACGGCCTTCCAAGCGAAGATGCAAGTTGTCGTGGAAACCGGCAATATGTGCAAATATTTCGGCAATATATATGCGGTCTTCATAGGGTTGTTCCATCAATATTTATGGGCCAGAAACACCCTTTTGCTTTCATTTGGAGCTGCTTGTGGTGCAGCCACGGTGCTTCGCTCTTTACAAATGAAATGCAGAAAAAGCTAGGCTTCTGAAATAACATGCGGGATAGATTCAGGCAACCTCTCCGGCACTAACACCATCCCCACCCTCATCCTTGTGTACTTTCGGTCCAAGGCAGTGCTCTTGTGGAGACAATCTGGTGTCCAGCAAGTTGAGCGAACCGTCTTTGATTTCCTGTGCAGGGGCCTAGCCGATTTTATCTCGAGTCCCTCGCAACCCAAGCAAAACAAACAGCAAGCACGCCTAGCCTGCAGACACGGGCTTACTCTGAGGATCAGCATTAGGAACGTGCTCCCATGGAAAACAAAGAGAATATATGGTAATACTTCTACCCTGGGGACAGCATCGGTACTCCCCCCACCTCCACTCCCGACTCAACGAACACACAGCACATGCACCGGACAATATTCAGCGCCCTAAGAGCTAAATCCACCGCCGCCCCCCGAACCCTCTCCATCAGAGATTACAAAGCATATTTGTACCGTCTCTACACTGGGGACCACTCCAGTAGATCCCCCACCACCATGCGCCGCCCTCCGACCCACCCATACCAAGAAACATCTCTACCCCGAGGACAACTGAATCCAAACGCTCAGAAGGATAGTACACGCAGCAAAAGCACCCCCCAGGGAATGGAAACCCGAACAACATCTACCCCCTCCTCCCTGGAGACAGTATAATTGTATCGTACAACACCCCACCTGACCTTTCGGGCCATGAGCTGGAAGTGCCAGGACTAAAAGACACTGACGTGGAAGCGGTTATGCGAACAAGGGGGGCAATCGATACACAGTGCAGTTACTTCCCGCTGCTCTCTCAGTCCGCTCACTGCAGCCAGTCTCTTTCTCCAGCTACCATGACGAACCTTCACGTTGGCTCTTTACCAGTCAAGGCGTGTGTCACTAAACATGGTGCTTTACGCTTAACGTCCACAGAAATGATAAGGCTTATTAGTGACGGGGAGAAGGTGGGGGAAGGGGGTATGGAGGTGGGGGTAGAGAGAGGGAGATTATATATATACCTATCGCTACACTGTCACCACCAGAATGACTCCTGCATTGAGATGGGCAGCGATGAGAGCCATTTTAATGCTTCATAATTGTGAGGGACAAAGTCACAAGACAGTGTCCACAGACCACAACTTTTGAAGAGAAAGGAGAGCCGAAGCGGATTCGAACCGAGGCCCCTCTGCTTACCAGCCTAACGCCTTACCGCTACACCAAACCGGCTCACAGGCGTGTGTCCAGCGTACGCAGGCAGGTACAGCTTCTGCTGAGCTCAGCCTGTCCGCCACGGGGCGTGGGCGACGGAAGGTAGACCACGTGATGCACTGTCCTGGGAATGTCCTCTGAACTTTGTCTGGTCAACGACTACTTCTCGTGACTTTGGCAGACATGTATGTATCGCGGAGCCGTAACATCGAACGTCTGGTCCATTTATAATTATCCATGATGAGATCGCATACACACGTGGACAGGTATAATTACGCGTGCATGAAATGTTAATGCGTACGTGCGTGTGAAGACATGGAACCAATGCTCTAACCAGTGGATACGTCTAACATTCCCCCCTCCCTTCCAGTCACAAGGACAGAAAGAGGCACGGACACACACACACACACACACACACACACACACACACACACACACACACACACACACACACACACACACACGCACACACATACACGCACGGACGCGCACGCACGCACACACACTCTCACGCACGCACGCACGCACACGCACACACACACACACACACACACACACACACACACACACACACACACACAGACCAAGCCAAAAGAAGCAGTGAAAGGCAGCAAAAGAGAGCTGGTTACCTTGACGGTGGTCTTGTTGTCGTACTTGAACGACTTAGTTTGTCCATTCTCCAGGAACACTTTCAGCACGTTGGGCATGAAGGGCACATAACTCTCCACGGGGGACGGCTGCAAGGGACATAAACAACATCATTACTGGACAGTTATTACTCGTGCTCAGCTTGCTACGGTGTTCATCAACATGAATGTCTTCCTTACTGCAACTGATAAATCACCATAACGAGACGGGCGATTCAAGGTGGTATTAGATTCTTTGGCTTACAAATCAATTCCATCTCAAAAAGAACTCATTTAGCAAACGTTAAATCAAACCGCAATCATTAGAAGACGAGAGAACTATTTATACAAGGTCACATGAGCATAACGTAAGGTTTAACAACACGTTTCCATTATCCTTGAAATAACCATAAGGATAAAAATGCACCCCCCCCCCCCCCCCCCCCGCTCTCTCTCTGATAAACATATACATGTACACACAGAGAATAGCACAAGTGATTTCGAATTCTGACCTTTTACTTTTGCCCTCCCACCACCACCCCACCGCCCCCATTCTCGTTTCATTCCATCTGTGCGTGCGTGCGTGCGTGCTTGTGAGAGAGAGAGACGGGGAGAGAGAGCTTTGAGCGAGGAATACAATATTATGTTTCTATATGATTTTTGATACTTAAGGAAAAGAACTGTCGTTATTCTTGTAAAGCGCGGTACAGTTCATGTTCCCTTCTTCTGAATTCACTTCTCCCTTCATTGAGAGCTTCCTAGGTATGTAAGCCGAGAGTACTCTCCCATGCTAACGGAGTCTACCACCTTGACAATGGTTTTCTTTGGTTAGTATAGGGCTGATACCCTCTCACCATCCGAAGGCAGTATTCACGACTCCAAACTAAGGCATCATTCATGACTTTCACTAAGACAACATTCACATCTTCATGCTAAGACAACATTCACGACTCATGCTAAGGCAACATTTACGACTCAATACTAAAACAACGTTCACAAATTCATGCTAAGGCAACATTTACGACTCAATATTAAAACAACGTTCACAAATTCATGCTAAGGCAACATTTACGACCTCATGCTAAGAGTTCAACACTGACGACTTCATGCTAAGGCAACATTTACGACTCAATACTAAAACAACGTTCACAAATTCATGCTAAGGCAACATTTACGACCTCATGCTAAGAGTTCAACACTGACGACTTCATGCTAAGGCAACATTTACGACTCAATACTAAAACAACGTTCACGATTTCATGTTAAGACAATATTGACGACTTCATGCTAAGGCAACATTCACGATAACATACTACGACAACATTGAAAACTTCATGCTAAGACAACATTTACGATTTCCTGCTAAGACAACACAGACAGCTTCATGCCAAGGCAACGTTCATGACTTCATGCCAGGGTAACATTCACGGCTACATACTAAGACAACATTCACGACTTCATGCCATGCAACATTCATGACTTCATGCCAGGCAACATTTACGGCTACATACCGAGACAACATTCATGACTTCATGCCAGACAACATTTACGGCTACATACCGAGACAACATTCACATCTTCATGCCAAGGCAACATTGATGACTTCACGACTCCATGCATGCCAATCGTAATTACAACATGTGACCCCACATATGACCCCACCTTTGAACCCTGGGTGAAAACAGAAAGGTGCCATCTGCTAAGAATCCGAAGCTATCTAGAGTTCACCCTTTTTAGGTCTGGAGTAGATCAGGGTAGTCTGCGTGTGTTTTGCCAACTGCCAAGAATTATGCATTTCTGACTTCTGCCTATTCCGGTTCACCCAGCTTCAGTCTTCCCCCATCCTCTTGAACACAGTGACGTGCCATGAATCGCCAGTAAAATTGTAACATCTGAACTGATTGACTCTACACAAGTGAAAAAAGACATCATAGTCTGCAGAATAATGTACATGAAACGATGCTACTAGGACGGTCTTAATATGGCGAATTTCTTTGTTTATATTTTTGTTTTCTGAAGTCACGTGCGACGTTTTAATCTCTAGTTCTACCTTGCCATAACTTATGCAGCTGACTAGGCGTTAAAGCTCAATTAAGGAACAAATAATTAGCACGTCACTCAGTAACGTTTGTAACAATAGAGTCGCCAACCCGGAGCCAGTCGCTCTTCCAAATGCATCTTCACTGAGACGTGGCAGGAACCAGCTGTTGCAAGAACTCATTACCAACTAACGGCCAAAGCTGCCAATTTCCAGTTCCGTTTATCACGGCATCTGGGAGATATCTGTTTCCAAAAATAAACCACCTTGTCATTTTGTTTCCTTCGTTTCCCTTGCTTGGCTGCAGCTGTTGTCTTTGTTGTTGTTGTTTTGGAGTCGATGCTGCTGCTGCTGTGTCCATGATATTGTTGCTGCCGTTGCTCGGAAGAATGGTCTAAATGCTTTTTTGTTTTAATATACTGTTCTGCACATCCATTCGCCACAGAAGTAGTTTTAAGAAAGGAGGGGGGGGGGGGGGGGGGGGCTTTTTAACTCTCGACCTTCGTCCGAAAGGGTCGGTTTGTTCAGGTCAAAACGAGGCTTAGTTCAGGTCAAAACGAGGCTTAGTTCAGTTCAAAACAAGGCTTAGGTCAGGTCAAACCGATGCTTAGTTCAGGTCAAACCGAGGCTTGCTTCAAACTGAAACCAGGTTTTGTTCAGATCAGAACGAGGCTTTGCTAAGCTGTCACAGCAGCGACCAAGAGCGACGGGGTCAGACCAGCTGCAGGCCGCAGGCTGCTCTGCGTCAGAAAGACCGACAGGCGGGCCGGGGGCGGCACCGACGCGCGTTAACATGTAATAAAATGTCAGCTTAGTGATGAGACGGGGAGGAGACTGACCCACGGTCAATTGCTTTGCCCCTGGGTCTCTGCTCGGAGCCCGGTGCCGGTCAGCTCTCAGCTAGTGGGCGGTCCTTAACCAATCTTAGGGCGGGGAGATGGGGAAGGGGGCCGGACGCTGTGCCAGACATTAAAATGCAGACCCTCAAACGCTAAGCCGCCGCTTAGATTCCCCGCGCAGCCAGAGAAACGGCGTAGTCGATGTCGGTAAC
>OY757549.1:2147341-2177341 GCA_963584105.1 Alviniconcha strummeri
AAACCGTTATATTCTTCCAGTTACAGTTCTGAAATGTTTGGCTTGACAGTGACGTGAAAATATTACTTTCGTTGATCATCGTTTAAATGTCTCTTTGTATCGATGCAAAACAGGCTTGCCCGAAAACACTCCAGAACCGTAACTGAATGAAAACATTTGTATTGTCCCATTAAAATTGTTACCTGTCTGCGTGTTTGGGTCCTGTTTTAAAAAGCTAGCACTCTACCTTAATTCAGATTTTTTGGATTTTTTTAAATCGAGGATGGGCAGTAGGACCCTCGGGGAGAGATCCTTTCAATACATCGGACCTGAGATCTGGAACTCTCTTCCTCTGTCAGGCATTCTTCTTTACTCTCATGTACTAAGTCAAAACTGAGCCAGAAGACTAAATGACTCACTCAGGAAAAGATAGCCAGAAGAATGTGAGTGACTGACTCATAATAACATTACAACAATAGATTATTTATGGCGCCCCATCTCAGTGGAGAAGAAGATGACCAGAGGGCTGACTGACTGACAATGAACTGAAGACTGGATCACCGACTCAAGGAGAAGACGGACAGAAATTTTGGTCATTGACTTTAGAGATGATGGACAGAAAACGCGGAGAGGATGTGAAACCTCTTCGAGTCAGTCATCCAATCTGATTTCCAAATTGTCCAGCTTTGCTTTTATTCTGTGCATGTTGGACTCCCCTGCAATAAATTCGGGCTCAATTTCCGAACACAGCGAGCAGCAGAGAGCACTATCGACCACAGCTTACGCCGTCTGTGTTTATTGGTTGTGGTAAAAAAAAAACTGCGATTTCTCTTCGAGTTAGCTGGACACCGCCGCCAGGAAACTTGGCCGGGATCCTTCAATATTCAATCGCCCCCATGAGGTTTAGATGCATGCTTTGAACGCAGGATGTTTAGTTCAGTGTTCCAGGGATTTTGGTTCTAAGACAGGACAAGGATTGTGGTTATAAGACAGAACAAGGATTGTGTGGTAAGACAGGACAATGATGTTGGTGATAAGACAGGACAAGGATTGTAGTAATAAGACAGGACAATGATTGTGGTGATAAGATAGGAAAGGGATTGTAGTGATAAGACAAGGATTGTGGTTATAAGACAGGAAAAGGATTGTAGTGATAAGACAGGACAAAGATTTTGGTTATAAGAAAGGGATTGTAGTGATAAGACGGGACAAGGATTGTGGTTATAATACAGGACAAGGGCTGGCTCACACACTCTATCCTGCCCCACACTGCCTCGCATAACGACACCACAGGAGACTCGCTGGCCGGATGGTGGCTCGTGGCCAGACGGCGACACAGGGACAGCATGATCAGTGGGTGGGCAGACACAGGGACAGCATGATCAGTGGGTGGGAAGACACAGGGACAGCATGATCAGTGGGTGGGCAGACACAGGGACAGCATGATCAGTGGGTGGGCAGACACAGGGACAGCATGATCAGTGGGTGGGAAGACACAGGGACAGCATGATCAGTGGGTGGGCAGACACAGGGACAGCATGATCAGTGGGTGGGCAGACACAGGGACAGCATGATCAGTGGGTGGGCAGACACAGGGACAGTATGATCAGTGGGTGGGCAGACACAGGGACAGCATGATCAGTGGGTGGGCAGACACAGGCACAGCATGATCAGTCGGTGGCCAAAAGGCGACACAGGGACAGCACGATCAGTGGGTGGGCAGACACGGACAGCATGATCAGTGGGTAGGCAGATGGCGACATGGGACAGGATGATCAGTGGGTGCATGCTACATGGCGACACAGAGACAGCATGATCAGTGGGTGGGCAGATGGCGACACAGGGACAGCATGATCAGTGGGTGGGCAGATGGCGACACAGGGACAGCATGATCAGTGGGTGGGCAGATGGCGACACAGGGACAGCATGATCAATGGGTGGGCAGACGGCGACACAGGGACAGCATGATCAGTGGGTGGGCAACGACTCCGCGGAGCCCAGTTTGAAGTCTTCAAACTCTGGCACTGTGTCAGAGGCGGTGATCGATTGCTTCCTGTTGAAGACAATCATCCCCTCCCCTCCCCTCCCTCCGCCCCTGCCGCCCCAAGGACGCGGAATAGTCTCCCCTTACCGGCGCATCACCATTTCGTCAGCGATATTTGCCATTGACTAAGTCGACAAAACGGGGGAGGTGAGAGACAGACGGGGGAGGGGGGGGGGGCGGAGGAAGGAGAGAGAGAGAGAGACAGAGACAGAGAGAGAGAGAGAGAGAGAGACAGAGACAGACAGACAGACAGACAGACAGACAGACAGACAGACAGACAGACAGAGACAGAGACAGAGAGAGGTCTGTACGCATAGGCGAATATATCTTCCCACATTCTCGCTGGACACCACTACCCTCACCCCCACCCCTAGTGGTTAAGTTAGTACGGTCGATAATTGATGAGAAAAAATACAACACAGAACCACTTCTCGTGTCACTGCTCATGCATAATGCTTTCACCAAGTACCTATTTTCGCAGTCTTCCTGCGGCTCAGTGACAATTTAGGCTGAACATGACGATGCTGCACACTTCCGCGTCATTGAACATGACGATGATGCACATTTCCTCGTCACTGAACAATACAATTCTGCACACTTCCTCGTCACTGAACAGAACATGACGATGATGCACACTTCCTTGTCACTGAACATGATGATGATGCATACTTCCTCGTCACTGAACATGACAATGCAGCGCACTACCTTGTCACTGAATATGACAAAGCTGCGCACTTCCTCGTCACTGAACAAAACATGACGATGATGCATACTTCCTCGTCAATGAACATGACGATGCAGTGCACCTCCTTGTCACTGAACATGACAATGTTGCGCACTTCTTCGTCACTGAACATGACGATGCTGCGCACTTTCTCATCACTGAACATGACGATGCTGCGCACTTTCTCCTCACTGAACCTGATGACGCCTGGTATGCTGCCGAAAATGCTAAACCTTTGACGGTATCATTGTATGAACGACGACACCTGAAGTGACTCTGTGTTACTGGGTGCTTTTGTTTTTTGTTGTTGCTGCTGCTGTTTGTTTGCTTGCTTTTTGTTGTTGTTGCTGTTGTTTACATATCGATCGTGTGTATACACTAGCAAGAAACATACACACGAGACAGTACACAATTAAAACCTGGTTCGTGAACAAATAACCCCAAACAAACCAGCAGCCAATAAGTTAAGCTACAACAGAGCCTGTGGGACCGAAAAGCACAGAGCCTCCGATGAAACAATGAAAGCGAGCTGTAATCACTCACGTTGTCTGTGTAGGGCTGGCACACTGTCAACGTGATACGCTCCTTGCACGACCTGAAAAAGTCAGAACACAAAACGCAAATCGTCATCATTTGTTTGCTACTCACAAAACTAATTTTAAAGGCCTTTCCAAAAAAACGGACAGAGACTGAAGTCATCACTTTAGGTTGTCTCCCTTCTCCGCCTCGAGCTTCCGACTTGTGACAGCGCTAATAATACCCCGAGGTCTTCTGGCAGCCCTCAAATCTAACGGCGAATTATAGCTATTGAGCAGAGGCGTCTGGAATTAGAGGTGTTCCAAACGCACACTTGCCTCACCACTCCGTCTGAAAGACCTGACCATCGACCTACAATTGATCTGCTTTTCACTGCATAGGATGTCTGAGCTGCTTGCCCGAATTCTGATTCAAAATACAGACTGGCGCAAATGGAACCTTCTGGTCGAATTTGGGGAGGGTTTCGTCAATTCAGTCATTTTTTCCACCAGCTTTTACTGTGCTGAGAGACTGCCAACTCCATACGTCTGTCAACAACCAGAAGGGGCCTGGTAATGCTGAGTCCGGGGGGCAACACCGTGTTTGTCTGTCTGCAGCTTTAAGTTTTAAGACAGTTGTTTGTGTTGGACTTCTCTTTACCGCGCTCAGCTAGCAGAGTTCTTTTGCGAAACGTTCTTTGTGCGTATACTATTAATTAATAGTAAATATGGTATTTATAAACATGAAACTGTGTCCGCAGGGACTATGTTAACCGCGCGCGCGCGCACACACACACACACGCACACACACTCACACACACACACACACACACACACACACACACACACACACACACACACACACACACACACACACACACACACACACACGAGTATTACTTACTATTAAAAAAAAAATAAAAAATACACACATCTTAGACAACCAATAGCGTACGCGGACAATAACAGTTTATTCCGTTTGGTACTGTCTGGTCTGGTCCTGTTATGTCTGGCAGTGCACCCACCAGTAAGACGCGGCATGGCATGGGCAGCAGCTTCATAATAAAGACCAAGTAAATTACGCCTAACGTTCACTGCTACAAGTGTGACAACAAGGAGAATAAGATCCATTCAATGCGGAAGTCCTGTTCACGGCTCGCAACGCGTGGATGCCCCGTTACCTGGAGTTCAGAGTGTGAAACAATTATGAACCGACTAGCCCTCATATCTGCGGCACGCTGCGCTCTTTTCGTTCACGTTGCAAGTCTACATAAACGTCGGTGTGCTAGTGAGGAAGAAATAGCGCACACCACGACACCCACTTAGACATGGCTTTAGGGCCGTTCTCAATATCGCTTCACCGCTCGGCGATTGTCTTCGGCCACTTCCGTTCGTGATATTAAACCAGCAGGCCCTCCGCCCCCAACTGATCCCTTCTGGTGTGTCTGTTGTTGGACACGGGCCGATCAGATCAGCTGACCCTATGCGGCTGACAGGACGTCAACATACAGGAACTATCAAATGGGTCCCACAGCATCCGCCTAGCTGGTCTTCCCACGCGGCGATGAGAACTGCCATCTTATTGCTAGTGGGGGGCAGTTTCCATCTTATTCCTAGTCATGGCAGTGTCCATCTTATTCCTAGTCATGGCAGTTTCCATCTTATTCCTAGTCATAGCAGTTTTCATCTTATTCCTAGTGATGGAAGTTTCCATCTTATTCCTAATGATGCAAGTTTCCATCTTATGCCTAGTGATACAGGTTTCCGTGTTATTCCTAGGGATGCAAGTTTCGATATTATTCCTGGTGATGAAGTTTCTTCTCCCATTTTCCGCTGGTCCAGCCACTTGGCGGTAAACAGTGGCCAACAGCATGGCCACTAAACTGACTGGCCAGTCAGTCGTCAGCTTCGGCCACTCGCCAAGATTGCACACAACAGGACTTGCAATGTCTCTTCAGAAAGGCCTTGGCGAAGTTTTCGGAGGTACTTCGCCAAGTTACTTCAGGCTGTAAGGAGAACGCCCTTTATTTGGAGCTATATTTGTATTCACAATTCCCCCCCCCCCCCCGCCCCCCCGCCCCCCTCCCACCCTCCCTTTTTGTTTGTTTTGTCTGTTTGTTAAGAAACATGTCCCTGGAGGTCAGCACACATTTTGTTTTCTGACTTTGGCTCCTTCTACCGCGATGTTTTGAACATTCAGTTGATGTTTGTGGTGGGCCAATTGATTCCTCTGGGATGTTTTAGATCTTCAGCATGGAAGTATATCATGTAAACACAATTACCTGTATTCATACTGCCGGTGCGAAAAGCGGAACGTTTCCCGTTCTTTCACAAGATGTTCAGTCTCGTTTGGTCATACCGTGAAGCTATCGCGACATTATCAAAGTTCGGAGTCAACGATATCTACAGTAAGTACTAAATCTGTTCGAGAACAGCACATTCACCTGTCTACACGTAGAAAGTAAACGTGCAATTAAGACGAGGCTTTAGAAAGCGAAATAGTGGTGTGGGTCCTGAAACTCATAAAGCGACGGAGCATATGCGTATCCTTCCCGCCACAGTGCATCGTGTTTGCCTGTAGCACAATCCTAGGAACGGAGAATTCCTATCACAAGAAAACGACACTTTCTCCAGGGTACAGACTAATTAAAGAATGTTCTGAGACCAGCCCACGAAACGGATTTTTTGCTCTGCCCGTGGCAGACTTGGTGATGTGTGGAATACTGATTCCCGACTCAGGAACGTATACTCAAACAGTAGGGGTGCTAATTAGTTCTGGGAAGACGCCAGGCGAACACAACAGTATATCTCACCCGGCATGCGAGTAAATAAAATAATGGATTTTTTTTTTTTTTAATAATGCAAATTTTTAAGGCGCCTACCCTGCGGCTCAAACCGCTGAACAATCCCAAACTAATACAAAACACGTATTGTACATAGAGACAGAGACTGTTATTAATTTAGCTAACGCATAATGTACACATCAACACAGGATCAAACATAACTATGTGCAACACACACACACACACACACACACACACACACACACACACACACACACACACACACACAAACATACACGCGCGCGCGCGTGCGTACTCACACACACATACATACATACACTCTCTCATTCCCCCCCCCCCCACACACACACACACACACTCACACACACACACACACACACACACACACACACACACACACACACACACACACACACACACAGCAAAGCACAGCACAGCTCAGAGCAAAGCACAGCACAGCGCAGACTGACAGTGGTGAAGGACAGTACACAGACATTGACAGGGGTCAAGAAGGACAGTGCAACTTAACTATTTGGAGAAGAGGTGTGCAAGGTACATAAACTCTACAATCGGTACTTCCGCTTAGAGTTTACATAGCCCACTCAGGTCTTTGTTGTTTTCGTGTGACGTCTTTCGAGCGCTAATGAACTGCCTTGTTTGTGAGTTCTGTAGAAGCGCTCTGAGCCATTTTCTGTTTGAGAGTTTGGAATTTCAAGTGAAGCATGTACACAGCTGTGTTGTAGGGTACATCAGCTGCTTGTCTTTCAATCGGTTTCATAATCTCTTCTGATGTGTCGGATGCAGTCAGCAACAACTTGACTCTATCAGACCTGAAACAGGCAACACCGAATTTCTGCCAGCTCTGTTACAGGCAACACCAGTGTGTCTCTGCAACCCCTGATACATGCAGACACAACGGCTCTGCCATCCGTGATACAGGCAACAACAGTGTGTCTCTGCAACCCCTGATACATGCAGACACTACGGCTCTGCATTCCTCACGTGGGCAACAACAACATGTGTCTGCCATCCCAGACAAGGACAAGAACATGTCTCCATCATCCCTAAACACAGGCAACAACAACATGTGTCTGCCATCCCAGACAAGGACAAGAACATGTCTCCATCATCCCTAAACACAGGCAACAACAACATGTGTCTGCCATCCCAGACAAGGACAAGAACATGTCTCCATCATCCCTAAACACAGGCAACAACAACATGTGTCTGCCATCCCAGACAAGGACAAGACCATGTCTCCATCATCCCTAAACACAGGCAACAACAACTTTGTTTCCGCTATTCCTGATACGTGATTTTCTTACACGAGACATCTTGCGTCCAACTTGCAGAACTCGATGTCTGCTTGCTGTCTCCGGTGCGTGTAAAAAGGTGCTGTGATTCCAGAACCTCAACTCTGAACTACATCAGTCAATTCTGCAGCTGTTTCGTGGAATACTTGATTTTGTAGGTCACACTGAACGAATCTAACGAACCTTACTGTACAGAAGATTTACCTCTGGTGGGGTTTATGTACCTTCTATTTGCTCGCATGCCAGGTGAGAGGTACCGTAGGCGACTCAGGTCTTTGTTGTGTTTGTGTGACGTCTTTCGAACGCTAATTAACTCCCCTGTTTGTTGATTTCGAACAGGACTATGTATTGCACAGAACGCACCAACACTGTAAGAGGAAGGAGGAAAGGTGGAGAGAGAACACCCAGGCTGTATTTACCTGACTAGCTCGATCACTTTCTCTCTCGGGGCGCGCCGGACTTCCTCCCCGTTGATTTTGAGGATCTGGTCCCCTGGCAGCAGCTTCTCTTCACTGGGTCCACCTGCATAACACACACAACATAAGTCAGTTACCGTTTTCATGTCTGGTCTCCGGGTATCCCCACGCCCCCACCCACCCCCTTCACTGGGTCCTCCTAGGTCTACCTGAATAACACATTACTCAGCATTGTCATGTCTGGTCTCCGGGTAGCAGCCATCCCCCCCCCCCTTCCCCACATACACTTTCACTGTAACCTGGATAACACACATAACATCACTGGTCAGTTACCATACTCAATCAACATCACTGTTCAGATACCATCATCAATCAACACCACTGTTCAGATGCCATCCTCAGTCAGTATCGCAGGTCAGTATCATCCTCAAGCAGTATCATTGGTCAGCTACCATCCCCAGGCTGGTATCCTGTCAAAGCCCATAGTCACCGGATGTCACACACAGCACCACTACTAAACGTTTGGCAATTTTTGCAACAATAACGTCTTTACAGAAACAACAGCGACAACATTTTGTTTGTAACTGGATGTTAACGTCTTGTCAACCGCACACACCAAAGTGTATTAAAATTTGAGAACGAGAGCATCTGACCAAATCCAAAACTCAAACGCCACAACGTGTCACAGAAACGACAATGCCAAACCGCAATAGGTTTTCAGGAAACAACTGTGTATGGATCAACGTACAAACGTTAAAGACCGTTATAAGGGTGACACAAAATTTTTTTGTTGCTTTATTATCTACATCAGTCAATGCAAAACAATCTGCAGGCGAAATGAACTATGCACAGACCTGTCCTGCCTCTAGTGGCCAACTGTCAGACTATTCACAGATCTGTACAGCCCACACAGCCAGCTGTCACACTGTCTCGGACATGTACCTCCAAAGTGGACATTCGTCGGACTTTTCAAATCGGTATTTCTCTCGGGGGTCAGCTGTCGATCTGTTCACAGACATGTACCCGCCACCGAAAAAGCAGTCGGACTCTTCCCAGATTTGCACCCTTCTCATTGGCTGGCTGTCCGACTGTAACCCACAAGCCCTTGTCCCAAAGCGGGCGACGTCGCCAAATTGCTGACCCCCCTGAACAAAATGAACCGCAAGTCGTACGTTGATGAACTCATGGCCTAGTCAGTTAGTAGCTGGAATTGATCGTCCGGCCAACCGCGTTAGGTCAACTCATTACGAAACAGCGCCGTCGTAAGTTAAAACACATTCAGATATCTTTCCCAAATCCCACACTATACCCACGTCAGATCTGCGAACTCAGTCCGGACACAAACGCAGGCTCAAATACACCAAGATCCGTCTGTTACTAATGCAAAGTGTAACGAGCATTTTTTAATATATTATTTTAGGACCGGGTCATCATGATGAATCTTACACCCACTCGTATGCAGACCATACAGATTCACTCACGTCGATCCCTGTAAGTGGTAAGTAGTACCCCATGGCCAAAGCAACACCGTAACGTCACAGGCTTAGATACAATAAAAGAGATAGTACTAGGGTTGAATGAGGTAGTGCTAGGATAGACTGTGTTCGTTAACGATAGCAAAATTCTGGACTGATAGTATGATGTGTTGTTGAGCTGGTAGGAGTTCAAAGTTCGCTTTCAAAGGATATACGTTATTTGCACAAGGAACGCTTTCATACGAATTGGGAACCAGCAAAAACTCATCCGGTTTCCCGGTTTCCGGTTCGTTTTGCGTGAGACAGTCCAGTCTGAGGAGATGGCGGGCCAAGCAAACTGCTTCCTTTGCCAATAAAGACAGACGCACCCTGTCGTGTATATACAGACACAGCTGTGCGTCGTGCGCATACACGCGGCTAGGTGACTTGGCGTGCCACACACACACGTGTTGTTTGCTCGGCAAATAGCAGCTCGCAATGCCGACCTCTCAAGTGTTCAGCAGAAACAGAAAAGAACAAAAAACGGACGAGTGTCCAAAAAAAGTCCAGTGCATGATTAATTAACCACGGGTAAAACTCGTCGGAAAAAGGAAAACGATGTCAAAGACGCCGCAATTCTGGAACTATTATTCAAAATCAGCACGGCTACTACCACACTGCACCTTGTGCGATGAATAAATTGTTACTGAATTCAATTCAAATAATGTTTAACGCTCAGGGAATTCCAGCAGAATTGTGACAAGACTTTCAGCTTTCAAATCTTTACTGTGGTATCATTGTTCTTCGTGTGTGTGTTTTTACATCATATTCTTCCTCTTCTTTAGTTCTGTTTACTTCACTATGTAAGGAAGTTAACTATGCAGAGAGTGGTGAGTTTTGAGTTAAGAAGGAACGGAACCCAAAAGACACACGTTGAAAGTATGTATCTTCGTCCGAATGCTTCATTTGGTTGCTCTATCGATATGTATAGAAAGGAAGCAGGATCTTGCTTCCAATATGACCTCGGGGTGCGATCATTACCAGTAACGAGCAGAAAAGGTTGGCTCTGGTTGATACTTTAGTGCTGGCCTTGTTTATGACGCACTGATGCACACTCCTGGCCTTGTTTATTCCCGTTTAATGGGAATGATGGCTAATGTCTACAGCCCTTAACTGTATGCTGAACCCAACTGCCTGCAGAATAAGAGGTCTATACGCCGGGAGTTGCTGAATACCCGGTGGAGAAAACTGGAAGGGCAATGAGGTCACCATCCTTCGCTGAAACTGTCAGCAAAAGAACACGTTGTGTCTAGAGGTCCTGTGATAGTTCATAGCTCAGTACGCCGTGATCTGTACTACATTTCCTGGATAAAATAAAATGTCCCTCAGCCAACTGGTTTGTTGCAGGGTTTACCAGAGTACACAACTATGCCCCCTTCCCCCCCCCTCCCCCCCAGGAAACACACACACACACACACACACACACACACACACACACACACACACACACACACTCACACACACACACACACACACACACACACACACACACACACACACACACACACACACACAGAGGAGTCTTGATCTTACAGATTAAACATTAGACGCGGGGCAACAGGACCAGTATTTGAGCTACCAGCGCCAGCAATGGCGCCAGTCAATATGTGAGTGGCTGCGAAGACTGGGTCCCCCTTAGAGAACATAATTTACTCGTGTGCTGTATATATAATATATACCCTCTCGTTTCTACTGCTTTTAGCTCACTAGCTACCCTCGATTGCAGTCCATATACACCCCTTCCCGTTTCTAATGCTGTTAGTTCTCTATCTGCAGTCCATATACACCCCTTCCCGTTTTTATTGCTGTTAGTTCTCTATCTGCAGTCCATATACACCCCTTCCCGTTTCTAACGCTGTTAGTTCTCTATCTGCAGTCCATATACACCCCTTCCCGTTTCTAATGCTGTTAGTTCTCTATCTGCAGTCCATATACACCCCTTCCCGTTTCTAACGCTGTTAGTTCTCTATCTGCAGTCCATATACACCCCTTCCCGTTTTTATTGCTGTTATTTCTCTATCAGCCTTCCAGTCGTGTGTGTGTGTGTGTGTGTGTGTGTGTGTGTGTGCGTGCGTGCGTGCGTGCGTGCGTGCGTGCGTGCGTGCGTGCGTGCGTCCGTGTGTGTGTACTAAGCACAGAGGAAGGAAGATCATGCCATTGTGTCCCAAGCGGGCACTGCAAGTGTTGGAAGGAAACGAAAGAAGTGCTAGTCCCCAGCGGCCTCGAGTTCACTTGTTGCAAAACCTTTCCATTCACCGAGTCCAGCAGTAATTATATTTATCCCCCAAAGTTGCATGCATTGCAAATGCATGGTAACTGGCTTTAACTCCTGTCAGTCATAAATCCGGCAGAGAAGAAGCAGGAAGACAACAAAATATAGGGTGAATCAAAATGATACGTGTTAAATATTCCGGCCTGGTACGCTACAATCCTTTTACGGACTATTAGGGGGCGTGAAAAAAAGGAAGGGGGTGGGACGGGAATGAAAGAGTGACGTCATCGATCGTTGCGCCCCCATGTGGGCTGGATCGGCCGCCGGGTCTGTCTCCTGCCCTCCCCCCCCCCCCCACCCATCCCTTCCACCCCCATTTCCAAATCGACCCCCCCCTCCCCTTTTTTTATTTATTTTTTTTATTTTTTATTCTCCGGCCGCTTCCTGACAAAGCTGGGGGAGGGGTGCGATGGGGGGTGGGTGGGGGGAAGACGGTGCTATTTATTGCCTCGCGCCACCCCGTCCATTTCCAACAGCAGGTCACGTGGGCAGCCTGACACAGCGCCAGGCTCTAGCGAAGTCAAACAAGTTGCTTCAGCAGCAACAGGAAGTCGGCGTGAACCGTGAACTGCTGAGCTGTGGCCATGTTTGGTTGCTGATTCGGCGTCTTTTTTCCGCGGCCACCACGTGTGCTGTGGCCATGTTTGGTTGCTGATTCGGCGTCTTTTTTCCGCGGCCACCACGTGTGCAGTGGCCATGTTTGGTTGCTGATTCGGCGTCTTTTTTCCGCGGCCACCACGTGAGCTGTGGCCATGTTTGGTTGCTGATTCGGCGTCTTTTTTCCGCGGCCACCACGTGAGCTGTGGCCATGTTTGGTTGCTGACTGAGCGTCTTTTCCCACCACCACGTGAGCTGTGGCCATGATTGGTTGCTGATTCGGCGTCTTTTTTCCGCGGCCACCACGTGAGCTGTGGCCATGTTTGGTTGCTGACTGAGCGTCTTTTCCCACCACCACGTGAGCTGTGGCCATGTTTGGTTGCTGACTGAGCGTCTCTTCTCACCACGGCGCGTGCTGTGGCTGTTCGAAAGCGGGTGACCTTCAGATCTGCTCTCTTATTTACTTTTTACTTATAAATGACATTAGTGATCACTCCTCTCTTTTGCGTCCATCCTGTGAGGGGGCGAGGGGGGGGGGGGGGGGGTACCGGGAGTTTCCTCACGAAAATAAGATGTCTCTCCGCCGCAGCTGAGCGCGAGATGGTTGATGCAAATTAAATGAGTGTCTGGGACGAGAGGAGAGAATGGGGAGGGTGGGAATACCAGTACCTCTCCAGTCAGTCGTTGCAGTGAAAGAAACATGTCTCGCTGAAGCACTGAAGGGGACGGGAGTATTTTTTCCCCAGACGTCATCTCAACTGGTAAAAGGGGCTGTCTGGGGAATCCAGGGGCAGGAAACAGTTCTGTCTGTCCGTTTGCTGAATTCGTGAAATTGTTAAGCGAAGGGTACAGAAAATTACCCGGATGAAAATCTCCAGATTCTACTTTGGAAGGAAATTTGGATAGTGATAGGTGTGATGGCGGCAGATCCTCTGTAGATATAGTCTGTGCATGCATTTCAATAGAAAACAATAGCGGGCAGGAACAAAGAGAGAGATGACTGACAGTCAGACCGGGAGAGACAGAGACAGTAATAAGGTAGCCAGAGAGAGCCAGAGATAGACAGAGGTGGAGACAGAGGCAGAGACAGAGACTGCCAGAAACCGACTGGCACAGACAGAAGACAACCACAAAGAGAATGAGAGCGAGAGACAGACAGACGGACGGACAGACTGACTGAGACAGAGAGACAGGAACAGACAGGCTGCGAGAGAGACTGAGAGACAGACACAGGCACTGACAGTCAGACAGACAGAGAAAGAGACATGAACAGACACACAGAGAGAGAGGTAAAGAGAGCTACAGAGAGACAAACACAGGCACAATGAGAGAGAGGGAGAGAGAGAGAGGGAGAGAGAGAGAGAGGCCGGTCCCTCCTCCCATGGACAACGTGAACAATATTCCGCCGAGGACTAGCGCCAGTGATGGAAGAGGGAGAGGGTGGGAGCCCAGTTTCGTTCTTACGAAAGACAACATCGGCCCCCGCTAGTCGCCAGCGCCAGGTCAGACGTTGGGTCACTATAAAACACCGCAGTCCCCCCTCCCTGCCCCTGGGAAGCCTGAACAAGCCACCCCCCACCCCCACCCCCTCCGACACCCCACCCGTGCCCAGAACAGAAGTTTCACAGAAAGCCGACGACGCTGTCAGGTGGAGCGACGCGTCGCTGACCCTACAACAAAACAAGCGACGCTAAACTCTGAAAGCAATCCTCGTGCCAATGTCTTGCCCGTGTCCTAGCTGGCTCCATTTCTGCTTTACCCCAACTCCCCAGTGCGTTTCTCTCTCTCTCTCTCTCTCTCTCTCTCTCTCTCTCTCTCTCTCTCTCTCTCTCTCTCTCTCTCTCTCTCTCTCTTCTTTTCTTTTCCCTTTCTTTCTTTTAGCTTCTGGAACCGATCGGAACGCTGTCGGTTTCAATAAAAAGTAATTGAGAGTTGCACGATCCCCGAAGGCTAGTTTGTAAGCATGTCCTTAAATCAAGAGTGAAGGGCGATATTTGCGTAAATCTTCCTCTTTCTAAACCCAGCCGAGCGGCCAAAAATGGATCGTAAGAGCTCCTGTCGAAGCCCCTCTTTCATTTGGAAAAGAAATCTTTAAACAGCACTTGTGCTGCTGCAGCTGACGCTGATGCTGATGCTGATGCTGACGTTGCCAGGAGGAGGCGGGATGAACGATGATGACCTGACACGTGACAGAAGCAGAACCTGACCAGCATGATCCTCGTGCAATCAGTAAAATGGCGGGGCTACGCGCCAGGATTTGTTATTCCTCTAACATCAGCCGATCAATCGTGGCTTTCGCCCCATCTAGCAGAAAAGGATGATGCACATCCTGTTTAGAAAAACGCAGTGCATTTCTATTTCTGGCCTTACTGTTGCAGACATAGCTTCGTATTCAAATTGCATTTGAGGAACAACAGTGCCATCCTTGCAGCAAACACGAGGACCAACTGCTATCGCTTCATGTGTGACTGTAATTATGGTCCATCCGAGGATGTCCACTGGCACTGACCGGGAACATCCCACAAAGCGGAATGAGGGTGCCGGAACAGTGTGCACACCAAACCACTCACGGCAACAGAACATTGCTCTGACACAGACAGACAGACAGACAGACAGAGTCAGACTGAGAGACAGAGACAGAAAGACAGAGACAGAGAGAGACATAGACAGAGACAGAGAGACTGAGACACACAGAGAGTCAGAGAGAGAGAGAGAGACAGAGACAGAGACACAAAGAGAGAGAGAGAGAGAGAGAGACAGAGAGAGAGAAACATGAATGCAGAATAAGAAAAAAGAATCATCAACGTTAAAGATTTTCCTGGACAGTGAGTTGCCATTAAAATACATGTACCATCCCTATCGTCCGCTGTGCTACCCTTTCTAGCCCCTGCAATTTTCAGTTTTCTTTCAGATCAAGTTATATCTCTAAACAGTTCGCTCGCTACCAGAAGCAAAAATGGGTACAGCCCTGGCCTTCACATCAGAAGGGTTGGAAGAGTCCAACGGACGCGCGCTTAGTGACGGTAATTCACTGCCATCAATCATGTATTTTTTGCTGCAGTTATTTCCAAGAACATACAGTCTCATGGAAAGTTTAAGCTCTTCGGTAATGCTGCTTTTGAGACCTGTGCTTCATGTATGAATTCTCGAGAAGCTGGAACTGAAGCAGAAAGTTGTGCGGCATCTTCTACGCTGATGGATAGCACTTCGCTGACGACGCACGAGTTAATACAGAAACAACATAATATAGGGAATACTGCTAGCTTTTCTCGAGTTAATACAGAAATAACAGAATATAGGGAATACTGCTTGCTTTTCACCAAGAGTGCGACACCATTTCTGTTGCCTCAGAAAGGAACTCCCACTTGGGGGAGGGGGCGGGGGGGACCATACAGAATGCAAAAAATGCAGCAGGTTAAATCTAAATGCTTGTTAATTAGAGAAATCAAAATATTCGGAAACTCCTGCCTTTGTCAAGCAGTAAACACATACAGCGGCAATTACTCTACGAAAACAGGCAAGCGACAGTTATTTCAGTTTTGTGTAAAAAGTGTCCGTTTGTTGCTCCAAAAGGCAAAACATTTCAGAACTGTGTTGATGCAAAAGAAGAAGAAGAACAACCATTATTTTCATTAGTATTACTGCAATTTTTGGTTGTTATTACTATTCATAGCACCAGTATTTTATTATCGGTAGGAGCATTTTTAAGTGCTTCATCCCTAACGAACGAAGCGCCGCTGGGCAGGAAGCGACGGGCTCTACCTGACGTAATAATAATAATAATAATAATATGCACTCTTTTGTGTGCTATTTGTCCAAGTTGGAGCACACAACACATTACAAAACAAATAACCAAAAATACAGTCAAAACAAACAATCGCGCGCGCGCACTCACACACACACACACACATATTAGTCAACAATAACAACAACAACCGGGAATACTTTCAACAACTCAAAGTGCTTGACAACCTTTCCTTTTTCTCTAGTTTAGAGAAATGAAGTTGAAAGAGCTAGAAAGGTGTCCATCAGAGAGGCAGCATTCCTGGCACTGGGAGAAGCAGGCCACGCCTAAATTTGATTCTGACCTACTCCAGACCGAGCCTCTCATAGCCTTGGGTTTTCAATAGCGGGGTCTGAATTTCTGCGTCCGCAGTACCCAACCGTAGGGACACACCCTCACATGCGCAGGGACATTTCCTTATTCACACAAGCACATACTCAGTTTTCACACAAACACTTACAGATGTGCTATTTCATCATTCACATATGAGTACATGCATGGGCCATATTATTATCCACACACACACACACACACACACGCACGCACGCACGCACGCACGCACGCACGCACGCACGCACGCACGCACGCACGCACGCACGCGTAACATGAGGGTTTTTAACAACAGCAAAAAGCTGGTGAATTCGTAAACTTCAAATCGTCTGTGCCATCATTCACATCTAAACTCCAAACAGTTTAAAGGCTTTACAGAAAAGCGGAGGAGTCAGTGGGGAAGTGGGTGACGGGGAGGAGGGAGAGGGAGGGGGGTATTCACAAGGAAACTCAATTTGTCTGGGTCACTGGTGTTCTGCTTGTGTCAGAGTGTTAGTGTGGGTCGCTTGTCGTTTTCACGTGTCCAGCACTTTAAATTTCGGCGTTTTTTGAGTGCTTGAGATCCGGCCGCAACAACTGCTTAAACAGCCTACGCTGTGTGTAATGTGTTAGTATGTACTTTTTGTGGCAACCTTCTCGTACATATTCCACTTGTTTTCTATGTACCTATCGTGTGGCAACCTTCACGTACATATTCCATTTGTTTTCTATGTACTTATCGTGTGGCAACCTTCACGTACATATTCCATTTGTTTTCTATGTACTTATCGTGTGGCAACCTTCACGTACATATTCCATTTGTTTTCTATGTACTTATCGTGTGGCAACCTTCACGTACATATTCCACTTGTTTTCTATGTACCTATCGTGTGGCAACATTCACGTACATATTCCACTTGTTGTCCATTATTACTACAACAGTTTAATGGCTACCACTGGCAGCGCCGGGGCTAGTTATCTTTTGTTTTAATGTCCAGTCAAGCGCATAGTCACCACAGAAATAATGGGTAGGGGCTAGTCCAGTCACCACAAGACTTCAATGGGTAGAGGGCTAGTCCAGTCACCACAGGACAATGGGTAGGGGCTAGTTCAGTCACCACAAGACTTCAATGGGTAGAGGGCTAGTTCAGTCACCACAGGACGACAGTAGGTAGGGGCTAGTCCAGTCACCACAAGACGACAGCTGGTAGGGGTTAGTCCAGTCACAACAGGACGACAAGGGTAGGGGCTAGTCCAGTCACCACAGGACAATAGGGCTAGTCCAGTCACCACAGGACAATAGGTAGGGGCTAGTCCGGTTACCACAGGACAATAGGTATGGGCTAGTACGGTTATCACAGGACAGTAGGTATGGGCTAGTCCGGTTACCACAGGACAATAGGTAGGGGCTAGTCCGGTTACCACAGGACAATAGGTAGGGGCTAGTCCGGTCACCACAGGACAAGAGGTAGAGGCTAGTCCGGTTACCACAGGACAATAGGTAGGGGCTAGTCCGGTTACCACAGGACAATAGGTAGGGGCTAGTCCAGTCACCATGGGGGTGGGGGGGGGGAGGAGTGTCAGAACAGCAAAAGCGAGGAGTGCGTGGGGGGTGGGTGGTGGAAGGGGGGTTTCAGCAACAACAAAAGGAGAGAAAAAAAAGAAAAAGAAAAAAAGAAAAGAAAGAGCGACGGGGTAGTGAATACAACAGACTAGTTCAGCGCATGTCACTTCACTTCAGTTCAAAATGGTATCTGCGCGCTCTAGAAAGCCTGCATGTGCTCCCGCCCGTATCTTACGAGTTAAACCTGTCGATCGGCGTAGTGAAAGTACTGTGTGAATATAAATGCTTTCTAGCCCCCGGGGACGTAAAGCTCAATAAAACCTTGAAACCCTGGCAGCCAGAAAGAGCTGTACTATCTGAACAACACTTCACTTCTGTTCGGTTCAGTTCAACATGATATCTAAGCGCTCAGGATCGCCCATATCCGCTATGGTAACGTGCACCTTTTCCCTAAAACAGTGATCTATGGACACCGTAAGTCTAATGACTTCGCCCTCAGAAAGTTGTGTGATTCAGTTCAAATGACCCACGTCCTCTTTCTCATGATTTGATTTCCTTTTTGTTTGGCTGTGTGTGTGTGTGTGTGTGTGTGTGTGTGTGTGTGTGTGTGTGTGTGTGTGTGTGTGTGTGTGTGTGTGTGTGTGTGTGCGCGCGTGTGTATGCGTGTTGTGTGTGTGTGTGTGTGTGTGTGCGTGTGTATGCGTGTTGTGTGTGTGTGTGTGGGGGGGGGGGGGGGGGGGGGATGCGTGTTCATGTAATGGGCCATGTGCTCAGAGAGTAAGTAATGGTGTTTTACGCCCAGTCAGCCATTACGGTTATATCAAGGCGAAGTGCTCAGAGAAACGGCACATAAAAGAACACATCATTATTAGCATTATCCTCATTTTTTATTATTATCGCTGCCTATAACACATCATTATTAGCATTATCCTTATATTTGTTATTATCGCTGCCTTTCTGAGTGCAAACTATTCAGCCGGCGACAGCGCGGCGTTAGACACATTCCACACTGCCACCAGGCATCTGGGAGTTTGATGAGCCACCACCCTTGAGGATCCATCTGGGCGTTAGATTAGTCAACGGAAAATTGTGGTGCCGCCCCCACCCCTTCCCCGCCCACACTTCTCTCCATCTCCTGACCCAGTCTCTGCCCTTCGCCGGAGCTGATCTAGCTGGCTAACAAGGTGGCTTCGTAGGGCGCTGTGAAGGTCAGCACGAACTAACCGGAGTTCATTACGAAACCGAAACAGGATGGATAATGTCGTCACTGGCTTTGGGCGGCTAATGCCTGGCAAATAGCTTGAGGTACCCATTTCTTCTCCAACTAATTATCTTCGCAAAGAAGGGCGAACACCGGTTTATAGGCACTTAACCATGTGGTTACCATTAATTAACAAAACAGTGTCGTTGCCATTCTGGAATTTTACTAAATCAGAAACTTTGACACAACAAATGGGGATGGAAGACAATATGAGAACTCTCTCTCTCTCTCTCTCTCTCTCTCTCTCTCTCTCTCTCTCTCTCTCTCTCTCTCTCTCTCTCTCTCTCTCTCTCTAAGACAATATTAAAACACACAGAAACACATTCTCTCTCTCTCTCTCTCTCTCTCTCTCTCTCTCTCTCTCTCTCTCTCTCTCTCTCTCTCTCTAAGACAATATGAAAACACACACGCAAACACATTCTCTCTCTCTCTCTCTCTCTCTCTCTCTCTCTCTCTCTCTCTCTCTCTCTCTCTACTTTTAAGCGCCGAAGATGTCCTTTATACTAAAAGCTCAATGGAATGTTACGGATGCTGCACGCGACATATCAAAGAACAGATAAACACAAATACGAACGGGAACCATCCCTGCCAAAAACCTTCTTTTCACCAAAATCTGCTCTAGGTTTAAACGCATTTATTTTTGTAGTGAAACCTTACACCAAACAGTAAGCGGATCCAGAGTTATTTCTGTTCCAATGGGACAATCACGCTTTCAGTGAAAGACCCTGTGCCCCAAATATAGAACAAACCAGGTCAGTCCTTTACTCAATTTGTTTGCAACCCACTCCACGCTGACCTGCAGATCAACCTCTTTGGCGGCTTCCTGCCGGCTGCAGGAGATGGACTACCAGAAGACTATTTAAATATTCAATTACCCATGTCCCCCCTGCCACCCTCCCCTGCTGTCCAAAGGAGTCGATGTGGAATCAATGAGTTTCACCAATAACACAGCGGGCATCTGCCCCCACTGTGGGCCGGTCATGTGAATGAAGGCGGGCACAGGGCTCGTGCCACTCGCGGTCCACGGACCGGACTTGATCGCGGAGCTGAAGGAGTCCAGGCAGAGACGAGCTGGCTAAGTGCCCGGCAAACGAAGGGCGCGGTGACGTGGAGAGCTGACCGAGGAGGCTTTCATCAGGCCAGGCCATTGTCGGAACGACGGCGGTGAGGCCAGCCCTCGCCAACAAGTGGGCGTCATCCCGCTTGGCTCTGCAATGACCCGTCACTGACCGCTCCCGTTCTGAAGGCGTCAGGCACCCGCTGGAACCCTTGACCCTAGTTCCCACAGGACACAATCCGCCGTAATGAAAGAGCTTAATATAACCCAGAGGGTTACACAATTCCCCGCAGCGATATTGTGATTTGTGCTCTCACCATATGTCGCGTGAGCTAAACGATAAATTGGAAAGTAATGGGCAAAAATGGAGCCAATAATCTCAAGGAAAGTAAAGGACAAAAAGGGAGCCAAAAATCTCAAGGAAAGTAAAGGGCAAAAATGGAGGCAATAATCTCAAGGAAAGGAAACAAAAAAACGGAGCCAATAATCTCAAGGCGGGGAAACGATGTTAAACTGTCTTTCAAACAAAAAGGCAATTTATTCCGTCGGTTTACATGTCTTTGGTTTGGCAGGACACTGCATATTATTAATCTCTCTCTCTCTCTCTCTCTCTCTCTCTCTCTCTCTCTCTCTCTCTCTCTCTCTCTCTCTCCCACCCACCCTCCATCGCTCTCTCTCTCTCTCTCTCTCTCTCTCTCTCTCTCTCTCTCTCTCTCTGGATATGACAAGACTAGACGCACACTCCGAGCACCGCTTTCCGACACCATCAAAGGATGTCGTAAACCAGTGCTTGGAGTTTGGACTAGACGTGAAGTTAGCGCCGTTTTTGTGACCCACATACTGTGATAAAGAAGCTTGTAAACTGGTACATTGGGTCCTGTGAACTAAGGGCACCGGAAGCTTGAAAACGAAGTACATTAAAAAAAAATCTCGCAAACTGAGCGTACTGGGAGTTTGAAAACAGGGTACACTGGGTCCCCACCAAAACGGGGAGTACTGAAACTAAAGCTTGGAAACTGTGTACATTGAGGCCCTGCAAACTGGGTGTACTGGAAACCCGGAAACCGGGTGCACTGGATGGCTGTAATCTGGGTGTAATGGGAGCCTGTCTGGGAGAGTTAGGGCAGTGAAGGTGAGCGCCTGGATGGCGAGACGCGGCCCTGAGGGCGAGCTGGCCGACTGTGCTGGGTTAGCACCGAGCCAGTGCGGCTTAGACAGAGTAAGTCGCGTACTGGCAGCGGTCTCCTAGCGCTGCACCATCAAGCGGCGGTTATTCTCCCAGCGTCCATCAGCTCCCTGGCACTACTCTTTTGTTGGATCAGCTCGAGGGGAAAGTGCAGGCGGTTTTGTTTTTGCGTAAATTGCGTTCGTATCTCTCCCTCTGGACTTCGGAAGAGTGGAAAGCACTATAAAAATAAAAGTATTAAGTTCGTTGCCCACAAAAAATGTGTCTCGCTTGTGATATTAGAAAAAAATACTGTTGCTTTTATGACAGAATGGCGGGGGTCGTTTAAGCGGGGAAAAGGACTTGAGATGGGGGAGACAGAGAGATATGATGCTGATAGACACAACAAGACTGAAGCAAACCGAGAGCGAGAGAGACAGACAGACAGACAGACAGACAGGCAGGCAGGCAGGCAAGCAGGCAGAGACAGGGACAGAGAGACAGAGACAGAGACATACAGACAGACAGACAGCACAGAGACAGACAGGCGTGGCTACATTTCGATCTGCTCCAGGCTTTAATGGGAGAGCATTCGTTAGCCCTGGACTCTCACCGGAGGGGACCACAGTTTCTGCGTCCGCAGAACCCTGCTGGGGCAGACAGACAGACAGAGAGACACAGACAAGTGAAGGAAAAGTTATGTATAACGCATAAAAACTCCCACACAAAACCTTGCGTGTTCACAGCGCCAGATGCACACAGTGCATACATGTAAGCTGTCACAAGCTAAAACTGGCAAAAAACATCCAGACCAATAAAGTACAAACAGCCCCTACCCACCAACCCCTCCCGAAAGTGCAACTATACATAGTAGTTAAATGTAAAAATATACACATAGAAATATATACAGAGTTTTCAAAACACCAGACAGAGACAGAATGACAGAGAGACGGGGGCAATGAGAAACAGAGACAGAGAGAGATAATGGGACAGATGAAGACACCGAGAGAAGGTGACAGAGGAAGAGGGTGACAGACACACAGACAGACGCCGTGTAGCAAAGGACGGAGGACAGACAGAGACACGTGTGAATGAGAAATGCTGAGTAAAGCTGGACTAGTGACAGACCGACACAATTAAGGAATGACAGAACGAGATCACGTAGACAGTTGGACTGGGGAACAGAGCGAGATCACACAGACAGTTGGACTGGGGAACAGAGCGAGATCACTGAAACAGCTGGACTGGGGGACAAACACACACACGGAGTGACAGAGCGAGAGCACAGAGACAGCTGGACTGAGGGACGGACAGATACACGTAGTAAGGAGTGACAGAGCGAGATCACAGAGACAGCTGGACTGAGGGACGGACAGATACACGTAGTAAGGAGTGACAGAGCGAGATCACAGAGACAGCTGGACTGAGGGACGGACAGATACACGTAGTAAGGAGTGACAGAGCGAGATCACAGAGACAGCTGGACTGAGGGACGGACAGATACACGTAGTAAGGAGTAACAGGGCGAGATCACAGAGACAACTGGCTGGGGGACGGACAGATACACGTAAGGAGTGACAGAGCGAGATCACAGATAGCTGGACTGGGGAACGGACAGATACACGTAAGGAATGACAGAGCGAGATCAAAGAGACAGCTGGACTGGGTAACAGAGCGAGATCACAGAGACAGCTGGACTGGGGGACGGACAGATACACGGAGTGACAGAGCGAGATCACAAAGACAGGTGGACTGGGGGACGGACAGATACACGGAGTGACAGAGCGAGATCACAGAAACAGCTGGACTGAGGGACGGACAGATACACGTAAGGAGTTCCAGAGCGAGATGACAGAGACAGCTAGACTAGGCGACGGACGGACAATTGACCAGCTTGTCAGTCCGTCCACCCGCCGGTCAAGCTGTCTCGGCGATCTCGCTCTGCCACTGTGACGTGACAGAAATAAAAACGAACAAACGGAGAAATACCGACAGACGGACAAACAAGAAGACAGAAGCAAAATGAGACAGACTCGGACAGCCGGGCGGACAGATGAACAATTTCTGACCTAACAGACACACAGACACACAAGATGGGTTGGGGAATGACACAAGATGGGTTAGGGAATGACACAAGATGGGTTGGGGAATGACACAAGATAGGTTGGGGAATGACACAAGATGGGTTGGAGAATGACACAAGATGGTTTGGGGAATGACACAAGATAGGCTGAGGACTGAACTACAGAGGGACGGAGTCAGACACCTACATCCTGTATAGCGAGACGCTAAAGTTGTGCAAAGCTGTGCAAGAACACTCTTGTACCGCAGCAGCCAAACAGCGAACAGACCCCCCCCCCTCCTCCCCCCCCCCCCCCCCCCCCCCCCACACACACACACAACCTCTTCTTGTAAATCCAACCGGCCGGCTTCACATCCACGTCTTCAGAGTGTCTGATCTTCTAGAGGTCACGTTTAAATCAGATGGTGCCCAATTTACCCCCACCCTCCCCAGCTTTTTTCTTTCTTTTTTTCTTCCGGCGCTCACCATCAGTGTGACTCGGCATCGTCTCAGTAGTACGATCAGAGACCTTACAAGGAAGTCACTACTAAACGATCCAGCGTTTCTCTCACCTTCCCTGTGTTGACTCGGAAATGTCAGAAATATCATTAGACAGTCACGCATTTCTCGCCTTGGTCAGAGGATTCGGGGAGGAAGGGCTGGAGAGCGAGAGATAGGCCGGAGGATTGGGGAGGAGGGAGGGTGGGATCGGAGGACTGGGGCGAGAGAGAAGTCGGGGACTTGGGGAGCAGGGAGGGGAGGGCAAGAAGGAGGCCGGAGGATTGGGGAGGGGGGAGGGGAGGGCAAGAGAGAGGTTGGAGGATTGGGGAGGAAGGAGGGGACAGTCGGTGGATTGGGGAGGAGGGAGGGGACAGTCGGAGGATTGGGGAGGAGGGAGGGAGGGCGAGAGAGAGGCCAGAGGATTGGGGAGGGAGGGCGAGAGAGAGGCCGGAGGATTGGGGAGGAGGGAGGGAGGGCAAGAGAGAGGCCGGAGGATTGGAGAAGAGGGAGGGGACAGTCGGAGGATTGGGGAGGAGGGAGGGGAGGGCGAGAGAGAGGCCGGAGGATTGGGGAGGAGGGAGGGGAGGGCGAGAGAGAGGCCGGAGGATTGGGGAGGAGGGAGGGGAGGGCGAGAGAGAGGCCGGAGGATTGGGGAGGAGGGAGGGGAGGGCGAGAGAGAGGCCGGAGGATTGGGGAGGAGGGAGGGAGGGCAAAAGAGAGGCCGGAGAATTGGACAGGAGGGAGGGGACAGTCAGAGAATTGGGGAGGAGGAAGGGAACAGTCGGAGGATTGGGGAGGAGGGAGGGGAGGGCGAGAGAGAGACCGGAGGATTGGGGAGGAGGGAGGGGAGGGCGAGAGAGAGGCCGGAGGATTGGAAAGGAGGGAGGGGACAGTCGGAGGACTGGGGAGGAGGGAGGGAGGAGCGGCAAGAGAGAGGCCAGAGGATTGGAGAGGAGGAAGGGGACAGTCGGAGAATTGGGGAGGAGGGAGGGGACAGTCGGAGAATTGGGGAGGAGGGAGGGAGGGCGAGAGAGAGGCCGGAGGATTTGGGGAGGAGGGAGGGGAGGGCGAGAGAGAGGCCGGAGGATTGGGGAGGAGGGAGGGAGGGAGGGCGAGAGAGAGGTTGGAGGATTAGGAAGGAGGTAGGGAAGGGCGAGAGAGAGGCCGGAGGATTGGGGAGGAGGGAGGGAGGGAGGGCGAGAGAGAGGTTGGAGGATTAGGAAGGAGGTAGGGAAAGGCGAGAGAGAGGCCGGAGGATTCGGAAGGATGGAGGGCAGAGCGACAGAGAGGCCAGAGAAAGGTGTAGCGGACTTCGCGGCGTGTTCTGCCGAAGCCTGATTAAAATCGCTGACGGCACGGAAATATTTATCAGAGAAGGCAGGAAGGGGCCTGGGATGTCTATCAAATCGGACAGTTTGGAGAAGTTTGATTAAAAACTCGACAACGCGATTTCTTCCCCTTCCTTTTTTCTCATCAAGAAACGTCTATGCCGACCAAAAATCGTCGTCAGCGAAATGTCGACGCATGATCTGTATTTGGCCCGCTGATTGGATCTCTCTCTCTCTCTCTCTCTCTCTCTCTCTCTCTCTCTCTCTCTCTCTCTCTCTCTCTCTCCGCCCGCACTGGAAATTAATGCTCGCGTTTTAAGTGCTGAAACGCCTTGCCTGCTAGAGAAATGTAACACACTCTTCAAGCAAATGGCTCGATTTGATCACTTTTGCACGAAACGTCCCAGTCCGGCAAATCAAACGCAGTTAGGCTCACGAAATTATAATTCCATCTTCAACAATTCAATAACATACAGAGTTTCCTTGTGAGCTAATGCACCTAGTAATACAGGCCATACTTTAAAAAATGTTAAAAATAAAATTGATTCCAGCTTTGTCACAGACCTCTCTCGCTGCCAGTTTGGCTGGTTTGCGCTGGAACAGTAGGCATGAGTTGGAACGCAGAGAGACCACACGAACAACGCCGGAGAAGAACTGGCAAAGACTGAAAATCTAGGCAAAGCTAGAAAGTCATCAAAAATTACAAAAGCTAGGCAAGGCAAAGAAAATTTAAGACCCTCAGAAACCTAGGGGTAGATATGACAGGCGAAAAGTGGCTAGGCATGGCAAGGAAAGGCTAGGAACAGCAGAAACCTAGCAATGGCTAGGGGAGGCCAAAAGAGGCTAGGAAAGGCTAAGACCAGCAGGAACCTAGAAATGGCTATGAGTGGCCGGGAAAGCCTAGGCCTGGCTAGGAGTGGCCATGAAAGGCTAGGCATGGCGAGGAGTGGCAACAAAAAGCTAGGCATGGCTAGGAGTGGCCAGGAAAGGCTAGGCATGGCTAGGAGTGGCCGAGAAAGGCTAGGCATGGCTAGGAGTGGCCAGGCATGGCTAGGAGTGGCCAGGAAAGGCTAGGCATGGCTAGGAGTGGCCAGGAAAGGCTAGGCATGGCTAGGAGTGGCCGAGAAAGGCTAGGCATGGCTAGGAGTGGCCAGGCATGGCTAGGAGTGGCCAGGCATGGCTAGGAGTGGCCAGGAAAGCCTAGGCATGGCTAGGAGTGGCCAGGAAAAGCTAGGCGAGCTCAGGAAAGGACTAGAAGCTAAGACTATAAACGAAAGACTAGCAAGCAAGAACAGGCGGGCACAGAATGCCGTTCGATAATTACGTTGGTGCCGTATCAAACTAACTGCTCCTGACAGCTGTGACAACCAGTCATTATCATTCACGGACTTAAATTGATCGCCCAATGGGCCTGAATCTGACTGCCGTCAAACCGAACGCTCATTTCGGTGACACTACAGCCGCAAGAGAACGGTTATGGCAATACTGAAACGCAGCGCCCGACTCGGTCCGAGACTGCAGTGACTGAACATGCAAACGACAAAAACAAGTTGAGAAAAAGAACGGCTCGAGAGTCGCGCCAGTGTGTATTAATCGCTCACTTGTGTACATAACTGAAGGCCAATTCCGCTTCAGAAACTTGCAAAATGTAGTGCTGGACAGTGGGGGGGGGGGGGGGGGGGGTCATTCGGAAGGGTGACACAGGAATAACGAAAGGACAAATTCTTCCTCAGGAAGCTCCGTCAGGAAGAGTGTTGTTTTTGTTGTTGTTGTTGTTGATGTTGTTGTTATTGCGCGCCGAGCGTCGTAATCCTTTGCTGGAACGAACGTGACGTAGGAACAGCAAAAGGAACTGTTCTTCCCCGGAAACCTCTGTCACGGGGGAGAAAATCGCTTCGTCTCGACGACACGCAGAGCGTCGTAATCCATTACGGCCACGAGCGTGACACAGGAACAGCAGAAGGACCGATTCTTCCCCAGGAACCTCCGTGACAAGGAGAAAATAGATTTATTCCGAGGACGCGCCGAGCGCCGTAATCGATGGCGGCAAGAAGCGAGCGAAGTCCGCTAACCCCTAACACGCATTACGCCTTCAAACAAGCTTACGTTACCGCTCCGCACTCAGGGTAGAGCGGGACAGCATAACTCTAACCAGCACCAGCTGCACACCGGGTCAAACCAGGCCTGTGGGCAAATGCCGTTCTCGGGCAATTTGCCCACTTTAACTGCCCTGTTTTTGTTGTTGTTTTTCTGGTCTTTTGTTGCTGTTGTGGTGTGAAGGTTTGTCCGAGGAAAAAAGGAAGCGACGTTTCGTGACGCACGTTTCTCAGCCAGAAAACAGCAGGAAAAGAGGGACAGCCACACACCGAATCGCCTTTCAACGCTCAGTTCCTTAATTAGTTAGTAACTGGATTATAACATCCTGTCAACAACACAGTGTTGCCTCAGGACAACAACAAAAAGAAGAAAACATCGTAAGTCAGTACATTCTGAAACCATGCCAATCTCAAACCAGAGTTACTAATTAGACTTCAACGTCCTCTGGGCCGCACAGGGTCACCCCAGGACAACCCCAAACCACAGCCAACTGAAAAAGTCCAAGGTCATTTAAACACAAAAATCTGAAACAAGAATTTCCCCCGAAAATTTGCATCGTGTTGTCTATGTCATAATAAATCAGCGTTCTTTTGAATCTTTCATGTGTTTGGATCTCATTTAAACACAGACCATCCAGTCACACCTAATGGCAAAATGCAGCCTGTTGTCATGAAATGCGCTATATATGCTTATTAACCATTTCGGCTATAAATATATTTCACCATCTGTAAATGTTCTGCAGCCTATTCTTATTCCATCGATTCCCGAAATGGGAAGCTGCACCAGTCGCTTATGACGACATGCGTGCAGGGCGACCTGTTCACCTTTCCACGGGCCCCACACTGTTGTTCTGTCACTTGAAAAAAGCGCTTACCCCCCCAAATCCACACGTTTTGTACTGTGATGTTAAATAAACAGCGTTCCTTTTAGGTTTTATGTGTTTGGATATGCAGTGTTATTCAGTGTCCCAGGTCAGGACAAAATTCATGTGGCCTTGTTATTCAGTGTTCTGGGTCAGGACAAATGTAGTCTTGTTATTCAGTGTCCTGGATCAGGACAACAGTGAAGTCTTCTTATTCAGTGTCCTGGATCAGGACAACAGTGAAGTCTTGTTATTCAGTGTCCTGGATCAGGACCACAGTGAAGTCTTCTTATTCAGTGTCCTGGATCAGGACAACAGTGAAGTCTTCTTATTCAGTGTCCTGGGTGTCACGCTGCGGTGCGGTGCATTCTGCCGTTAGCGTGGCCAGAAAACTGAACAGAAAATCGAGTCCGTAAGAGGCTGGGAAATTAGTGGAAGCCGTGTGCCTATTTCCCTTCAGGGAAAAGAACCCTTATTAGCCGAAAATCCCGGGAGAATTCCTAGCTGCCCTAGCAAAAAGTAGACTATTGTTTGATGGCAGGAAAATCCCGGGAGAATTCCTAGCTGCCCTAGCAAAAAATAGACTATTGTCTGATGGCCGGAAAATCAGGCAGTGAGTACAGCACACTGTGGTGCATCATCAAAGGACATCTAATGGACCATATTTCGCAGAGGAAACAGGCCGAATTTTCATTACGGACTTACACGCCACAAGGACAAAAGTTAAAGGCACGCAAGAGAGCCCAGGAAGAACCTCCTGCTATTTCGCAGAGTGAAAACTGACCTACTTTTCAGACAGGCAGGCAGACAATTGTCATAAAAAGTAGGGGGAAAATGTCACAGATTAATAAAGTGGTCAATAAACTACCAAAAATATAAATAAACTGTAACTGATATTAACCGACCAGTCAGCCAGGAGGACCTGATCAGGACAAAACAATTCAAGCACAACTAAGAGTGTGATTGGATGTTCCTCACACCCCCACACTTTATGATGGAAAGGAGCTAAGGACGGAAATGAAATTGGAAGAAATGGGTCGACATAAATTGAAAAGCTATACAGCAACCTACCACAGGGTTTAAAACAGCCAACTTTTGATAGCTCTGGATTCTCAGCAGAGTGGAAATTAATTTCTGTGTCCGTTGTCCCCGGCAGCAGTGTTTGTAAAGGACAAGTCGTCAATTTGCACTTTTGCCCTTTCGGCGAGTCTACAACTTGTGCAATCACGACATCAGACAACGGCTCGGCCATCGCCGACCTCACGCGGGAGTCTGGAAGCCAGATTGGACAGGATAACTATCGTTCCCGCACTCACTCCCCCACGACGGGCTACCGCGAACGCAGAAATTACAGAATGCAGATTCAGGACCCCTTTACTTCACGGGGCGGGGATAGCTCAGTGGCAGAGTTCTGCACTAGTGATCGGAAGTCGCGGGTTCGAGTCCCAGCAGAAGCGGTGGCATAACTGGCATAATTTTCTTCTCCAGGGTCAACTCTCTGTGCTGACTGAGTGACTCATTTGGGTATCCGTTCCACCCCCGTGTTACTGCAGCAGCACCTAAAGATCACAGTCATTCTGCCGAAAGTGCAGGTGGTATTTTACAGCTAAACAAACTTGCCCCCTACCTATGTGACTGTCAGGCGGTGTATGACTGTATGACGGGTACAGAACGTGCGCCAAGACGGCGGCAGTTTCACGCGGAAGGGGCCAGGCCGACGGGTTGCCCGGGGAAGTGTGATGATCGCCCCACTGTCAACGGGGCGACAGGAAAATCCTCGCACTCGTCGAGGCACTCGGTTACAAATTGCAAGCCAAAGAAACTGTATGCCG
>OY757549.1:2182341-2187341 GCA_963584105.1 Alviniconcha strummeri
AAAAAGCCATCATCAAAGCCGAGGGAACATGCCATACGAACTTCTGTTGGTTATGGCAGGTGCGACAGTTGCATACAGCATGGCCCCGTGTGCTGGGAAACCAGAGCTATGGAAGGAGCCTGGAGTATGTCATAACACAGACCGCCTAAAGTGCTTCGCCTTCTGCCAGGAATTCTGCCTCTCTATAACTCTGTTGTTTCCTGGTTGTCTCAAACATAAAACTGACGCGTGCAAGGAACAGCGAATGGGAATTTTAAATGTAGTTTAATAAGTGAGTCCATAAACAAAATCAATATACAAATGAAATGTAATAATGATATAGTTCTTATAAAACGTCATTTAGACTGGGAATTTTAAATGTAGTTTGATAAGAGAGTCTATAAACAAAATCAATATACAAATGAAATGAATGAAATGTAATAATGATATAGTTCTTATAAAGCGTCATTTAGACTGAGAATTTTAAATGTAGTTTGATAAGTGAGTCGATAAACAAAATCAATATACAAATTAATGTAATAATGATATAGTTCTTATAAAGCGTGATTCTCTAACACGGGCTAAACTCAATGCGCTGTACAAACAACTTTTGGTTGAGTGTTGCTTTACGTCCACAGAAACCATCGGCTTCTTAGGGACGGAAGCCCAAGACGGCCACCTCAATTTTCCTGAGCTCTGACAAACATCTTGACAAAAACCACATTTACATACATTTCAGCAGGAGAATGCGGAGAGGGTGCGTCAGCTCTGGGGAAGAGGAGGTAATGGTGATGTATTACTGATGCCCTGTACAGTGTATACATGTACATGCATTTTTGTGTAAAGCGCTTTGAGCTAAATCATGTTATGGACATTGCGCTACAGAAATGGTATGTATTATTATCATTATTAACTAAACAATTAAAAGACTGGTGCTTACTTGATGAAGTAATCCTTGTCATTTTTGTCCAGCCCTGTTTCCCAGCCAAACGGGAGACCACTCGTGCCTGTCCAATTTTCACGGGGAGGTAACCAGGACGTCGTCTGCGTCTTGTGACTGCAAAACACAAAGAAGAAACTCTCAGTTATAAACTTGGCCCATGGTGATTTCGTCAGGTGGGACGAGACATAAAGGCCTAATTATGTCACTGCAGCATTCTCCAGCAATTATAATCATAAAACAAAAACGATAAGTTTAAGAAAGCTGTTATCTTTTTTATACACGATAAAGATGATGACGATGATGATGATGATGATGATGAAGACGACGACAGTGGTGTTAGAGGTAATGGTGGAGAAGGGGACGATAATGACGACGATGATGATGATGGCGGTGGTTAGTGGTGGCGATGATGACGATGATGTTGATGATGATGATGACGATGGTGGTGGTGGTGGTGGTGACTTTTGATTTGAGAACACTTCCCCGTCGATGTTATTATTTTGGTCATCCAAAGGGTGTTTACCACGACAGACTCTTTCTCCAAAAATGCACAGGAAAAGTATGAAGACAAAAGGCGAATCATACAACAAACTAATTTCACAGAAAGACACTCTCGCGCTTGTGCCCATGCATGCACGATAAACAAAACGAACACAGCAAACACGCAAACAAGCCAACATGCAAACTTTCAAGGAAGGAAGTCAAGGATTTTTAAAAATTCAAAAACCCCAATGGGTGTACATGAAACATCAATGAAAGAACATCTGACAAATTTCACAGTGATTAGACACCGCAATAAACGAAACATGGAAATGCATACAACAAAAAGAAACAAACAAAAACAACAAAATCACACGCATTTCCGAAACAAACAAGAAACGAAACAAAAAACGATAAGAAACCAGAGAAAGGAAGCTCACAAGAAAAACAAAAACAATGACCAAAACAAAAAAGGAAAAACTAGAAAAATATATGGGTACAGCAAAGACACACACGCATCGCGCGCGCAAACGCACGCACACACACACACACACACACACACACACACACACACACACACACACACACACACACACACACACACACACACACACACACACTTCATGAACGAACTGGGTGTCGTAAGTGTCACGTTCACACCACGCGCAGAATTATCTTTCCTGAAGAAAAAAAGAAGAAAAAAGCCAAAGCTGCATGTTCTTGGTATAAAAGACAGTAACTGCAATCTGCTTCGTGTCTAGACGATTAGCATAAACGGTTATTTAAAAACATGGAACCCTCTACATAAAATTATCATCGCCTTGCCTCGCGTAAGTCCTGCTTTGCAAGCCAGCAGTGTCACGGCAACCGGTAGTGCCTTAGTGCCAACAGTCTGGCATTCGGACAAAAAAGCGCCATCTTCACCAAAAAGTCGGAAGCAGAAGGGGTATTAACTGTGTTTTGTAACGAAAGGACAACATTATCTGCCTTGTTTCTGGTGCTCTGTACAGGCTAAAGTTGCACTGTGGCAAGAGAGAGACAAACAGACAGACAGACAGACAGACAGACAAACAAACAGTTGAAGAGAGCGAGGAGGAGGACGACGACGACGATAATATTTTATTACACAAAGACAAAGATTTAAGCACAACTCGGCTTTTTACAAATCTGTCCCTGATGACAAACACTGCAACACTGAATACAGGAAAACACAACAAACATAACTGTGGGAAAATAAAAACGAACAGTTACAGGAACTATTACTGTCTAAATTTCGCAACCTACAAACAGAGCTCTAAAATGAAACGGAAGTAAAAATAAACGCGAGTCTCAATTCGTAAAAAAGACAGAGGGAGGGGCGGGGCAGGGAGGGAGGGAGAGAGAGTCAAAGATAGACAGACAGACTGAAAGACAGGCAGGCAGGCAGGCAGGCTGATAGACAGACAGAGAGAGTTAATTAGTTCTTGGAGTTTAACGTCACGTCAACCGCACGGGTCTCCTCAGGACGAATCACACACTAAAATCATTTTATACCAGTTCAAAGCACAAGTCACATAATCACAAGTTTGTCTAATTCACTGTTCAGACGTCCCAAACCAACCATTCTTCTATCTACCACTGTACAATAAGACACGTTTTGGTATGTAAAAAACAGTTTCTTTTCTATTCATTGGTGCCTGTTCATATCCCGTATACAGCGAACACAAAAAGTAGTGAGAGTATTTGGAGAGATAAAAAAATTAAGATGAACGGACCTGGTAGGTCTGAATTAGGACAAGGAAGAAAAGAAGAAATTCCTGGCAGTAGACGAAGCATACGTGGCTATATTCTGACCTACTCCAGGCTTTGAAGCGAGAACATTTGTAAGATCTGCTCCACTGCGGAAGCACGTGGCCGAGCGGAAGCATGTAAAATAAAGCGGGAGGGAGGAATGAAACAATAACTGGCAAATAAACATGATGCTACCGGTCACTGAGGGCGATAAAACTGGTTACAGCTGTAACACGACAGAGCGAAACTCCGTTTCACTGAAAATGTGTTGGAAAAGAGGCGAGGAGCTGTGGAGTAGGCGGACAGACAAAGGCTGCTAAAGAGTCCAGACAGGTCGTTTGTTTTCCCTCTACTCAAAGCAGCCGTTGGCCACCGCTCGGGCGACCGACCCGCTCCTTCATCACGCTTACTACCGTCTGGAGAGGCACCCGACCCTCGTCCATAACGATTCCTGTCACTTGCTTTCTCGGAGAAAGGAAACACAACACTTCCGATTCGTTCCCTGGTGTGTACCGATACCTGCTGGTTTCAGTCACCGTCATCCTCATCCCCAAATTGCCCAACACCGTGTGCTGCGTGTAGAATTGTGGGCCAGCTTAGTTCCTACGTGTTGGTGACTTGTCTTTCCACTGATACGGAGTAGCTGTGATGCTATTCGTCCCGAGGTGGGCTGACGGGACAAGAACAAAATCCAAGAACGAACTAACTAACTAACCCATCATCATCATCGCAATCAGACATCAGTGTCTACTGCGCCAAACCTTCGGCGCACAAACGCTTCCAAAGCTCAATCAACACACAAGGGGAGTTAATTAGCACTCGGAAAGACGTCACACAATCATAGCAACAAAGAGTATGTACCTCTGGTGGAATACCTTGTATTTACACGCATGCCAGGTGAGAGTTACTGTAGGCGACTCAGGTCTTTGTTGTTGTGCTTATGTGACATCTTTTGAGAGCTAATTAACTCACCTTGGGTGCTGATTCTGCATGAGCGCTCTTGGCCTTTTTCTGTTTCAGAATTTTGCTTCCAAAACTCGCACAGCAAAATCACGAGAGACAATCTTAAACACTCGCATAACAGAGACCACGCAACCACGGCACAGTAAGTAGCCTACCACTAGATTCTAATTTCACGGTGCATAGCCATAAGAATGTCTCAAGTTGGTGTACCGAGATCAATGCTGCTCTCTCGACAACTACATGACGGAGTATGGCGGGGGAGGGGGGGGGGGTATATCCCTTCGTTACAAAGACGAAGACACAGAAAAAGCGGAGGGGGAGGTATCGAACGCGTCAATTAAGATCTAAGATGTAAGTCAACGAGAAGCGGTACCGTGATCTCTTCAAGAGTGTCTGGGGATGAGGGTGGGAAAAAAACCGGCAGACGACAAAATTAATGGGCATGCCAAAGGTGTTGAGGAGGAATCTTTAAGGATGGTGTTTTCCGAGACTGTACTGTCTGCGGAGTGATTTTATTTCTTATGTAGTGAAAGGTTCTGAAATGGGTGACCCTGTTTCGGGCGACTTTTGTCATGTATCTTTTCAATACCATCTCTGGTTGGAGTACCACTTTTGGATGAATTTTGCCGTGCACCATTTAAAGACGTCTGAACAGGTGTATTGCCTTCCCGTGACTTCATGTGAGGTAGCCTTCCATGTACTTTTAAATTGGTGATCGCGTGCGAGTGCCCATTCGGGAGTGATTTAAAGAGGTCATATGTGGATGCATCAAAGTCTACGTGTTGTCTGCATCGTAGCCTGTACACTCCTTTGCCTTGCTTTCTATTTTGGTTCACTTGGTGATCTCACCTCATGAATATTCCTT
>OY757549.1:2192341-2210142 GCA_963584105.1 Alviniconcha strummeri
GGGCTGCTCCACTGTGGCCGTGAGAAAGGAAGTTGTAAGGAGAGGAAAAAGAAGACAAAACGCCGATTGCTTCCTTTCGGCACTGTTGCAGCAGGCAGTGGGGGCGACAGATTCGGAAGTCTATAAGGAAGCGTGTAATCAGGCGAACAATGCAGTTTGCTCCACGGCGGTGTGCACTTAACGGGATTATTATCATGTTGTTGTTCTTTTTCTGCCAAGGCGTGTGTGTGTGTGTGTGTGTGTGTGTGTGTGTGTGTGTGTGTGTGTGTGTGCATGTGTGTGTGTGCGTGTCTGTGAGTGTGCGTGTATACGTGTACGTGTGTGAGTGTGAGTGTTTATGTGTGTGTGCGAGTGTGTACATGTGTATGCCAGTGTGTGTGTGTGTGTGTGTGTGTGTGTGTGTGTGTGTGTGTGTGTGTGTGTGTGTGTGTGTGTGTGTGTGTGTGTGTGTATGTGTGTGCGTGTGTGTGTGTGTGTTAGTGTGGGAGGGGGGCGGTGTATGTGATCACGTTTTCTTTGGAATGTAATGTCTACGACTGTTTTGAGAGACAGAGAGGAGCGAGCGAGAGAGAAACAGAAGGGATCGAGAGAGGAGGGTGGGGGTACGTGAATTACCTGTGTTCTTGCAGTTCCTGGGGATGTGCCCGATGTTTCTGGCAAGACACACAGCTACACAGACAGCCCCTGGCCCGTTTGGAGCCGGCATTCCCCATGTCAGTGTACAGCGTGCGGACACAGAGGTCACTAGTCCGTCACGGCTCTAACCTGGGCACGCGCCCATCTGAATGGTGCACCGACACGCACAGGGAGTCATTGCTGAGGGCCGGTCAACATCCAAGCGTCAATAGCGTTTCTTTCGGCCACGACTGACAAGTCTGTGATTCGCAAAAGATGTCTGCGTTGAAAAGCAGAATCAGAGAGAACTTCCGGTAGAAACGGTCAAGATTTATTCACAGGTTTGAGAACAGAAGCATGAGAAGGTAATCCAGTGTGCAAGCCGTCCTGGTGCCGTACTGTCCCGTGTTCCATTGCCAGCGCTGCCCACAAGGCACAAGGCGGGTCGCCGTGGTCTGTGGCACACAGCCGAACGGAAGATTTGGGAGTTACCCCAAACTGTCACGTCCTCGTTGATATCATGCCGAGAAAATATCGTAAGCATCGAACGAAAGACCTCAGCAATTCTGCATCAAAAGCTAAGCCACACTGTTTCCAATCTTAGGAGAAGTCAATTATTCCATTCACTAAGGCGAATCTCCGTTTTTGAAGAAAGCGATAAAGCGATGCTGTGTACTTCTCACTCAAGTTTTCGGTTCGCAGGACGCAGAGGTCAATCTCCACTGACCAATGAGGATTGGTGCTAGACAAAGGTCATGCCCCACTGATCTACGACAAACGGGTTTGCAAGTCTACAGTAAGCAACCGTTCAAACTGGCCACCTGAACCGCGGCTCAGGCATCAACACAATGAGAATGAGGCTGGTTTGACCCCCTCCCTCCCCCCTTCTCTCTCTCTCTCTCTCTCTCTCTCTCTCTCTCTCTCTCTCTCTCTCTCTCTCTCTCTCACACACACACACACACACATACACACACACACACACACACACACACACACACACACACACACACACACACACACACACACACGAAGAAAGACTATTCGCTGACGCTGCCACAGCGTTGGGTCAGCACAAGAGCTAATTAGTCTGTGATCAGCAAAAGCAAAACGGCCGTTCGGCTGTCAGTCCCTGAAATCTTGTATATGGCACACGCGCAGCTTCTGTCTCAGACGTCGCTCAAAAAGGGAAAAAAGCGGTCGAGTGTTTGTGTACAAGTGAAGCATCTCCAGACTATCGATTGTTTTCCTCGTCGGTACCACACCGAGCCACACCTTCTTCGGGTAAACACGGAAGAGAGGCAGAAGGCAGAATCTTCTGTCATGCTGACTACCCACCCGTCCTGGGACTAAACCAGGCATGGCGTCGCATTACCAGCCGGATAAACCACACCTTCCTCAGCTGGTGTGCGACACGATGCTACTAGTCTCTGCTAGTGCTGGGATTAAAATGTACTTGGCCCTGTGGCAGGGACAGATGAGCGATCGTCACAGCCCAGGCCCGCGCCAGCATCGCGGCTAAACCCCTGTTGCAATCATATCGCTTCCTTCCTCATCTCGAGTTTAAAAAGCAAAGATCAATATCTTCGTTATTTTGTTCCGACACGCACGTCTACGATGGAGAGGACGTAATGGTAAACTCTGCAGTCACGTGGCATCTTTGATGATGCTGTTCGCTTGTTGGCACATCTGCCGCTGCTACTGCTGCTGTTGTTTCTTCTGCTACCGTAGGCTTAGCCAGAAATGGAACTTATCGATGAACTTATCGATAAGCCCCAGAACGTTGGTGAACAGAGTTGTTGTTGCCGAAACAATACGCCTATTATTCCTGACTCACCAGAGTTTGCTCCACAGACTAAGGATAATTATACAACAGAGACCTGAACTTTTAAAATGACAGACGGATGTGACAGGGGGTAGGGTGAAAAGGACGAAGGACTCAGTTTGTTGCCAAAAACAAATGCCTATTATTCCTAAGTCACCAGAGTTTTCTTCACAAACTAAGAATATACAATGGAAAGCTGGACTTTTAAAACGACAGGCGGAGGTGACAGGGGCGGTTGGGGGCGGGGGAGAGGAGGATGGACTAAGTCAGTTACAGCAGTTTCCTGAGAATCTCCCATAATCGCGGTCCTGGATTCCAGCTCTGCCCTCGTTTATTTTACATGTCACGTAAGGAGAGGGTACTATCGTACGAATTGGGAACTTACAATTTAAGAAAAGGGAGTGTGTGTGTGTGGGGGGGGGGAGGGGGAATAGCACACTTAACATTTAGAAGGGTGGGGAGCAAGTCTACACCATTAATCCCGATCAGCCAGATGTTGAGGAGCTCGAGACACCCTAGCCAACAACTGCCGCGTGTTGACAGATACATCACTGCCCGAGCTGACGGCCGACGTCCTCAACGCAGCCCTCGAATCAGGGCCCGGGAAATGGGGGCCAGACGACCGCCGTGCAGTCCATCTTGGCCCTCCTGACCAGCCGCCAGACGCAGCACTGGCGATCTGTCGCTGCCAACAACGACTGGAGCCACCGCGACTCACGAGGGTCTGCTGACCCCGCTCAGCCCGCCTGGTCCAATCAACACAGCCACCCCCACCTACACCCCCACCTACACCCCCACCGGCCTCTAAGTCGGCGGAAACAGACGTAGCACAGGGGACTGCAATGGGCTGCCATCTACCTTACACCATCACGGAGACCTGATCAACTGTCTATACCTAAAGCACTTTTGCCGGAGTGTACTTGGGGGGGGGGGGGGGGGGTGGGGGGGGGGGGGGGGGTGGGGGGCTCTGGGAGGGAGAATCACTGGTGACGGAGGACGGAGGGGCGGGGAGGTGGGGGGGGGGCGATCTCTATCCATTAGACCCGGAATCCGTCGTAGGCTGAAACATCAAGCGGGGTCTTTGCTCCCGTCTTCTAATACATACCTGGAATCAGCTAGCTCATGTTCAGTCAAAACACTTTGTTGGACGGATTCTCTAATACAAGATACGAGACTACTCATTCTCCGAAACATCATGCGAATAGCATCAGGCTGGCAACGATCTGACAATAAAAATATAAAAATCTGATTATCATATCATATGTCACATTATTATATATTATATCAAGACTGACACGCCAGTTTGTGTTCTCTTCGGTCTATATTATAATCAGGCCTGCTTCTGTTCACCGCTGTCTAACACGAAATCAACTCCAGTCCAAAACGAAAGAGCCGTCCATGTCCATTCTGTAAAACCGATCAGACTTCCCAACGCTGATCACTGATCGCCAACACCTAACGCCGGTATCTCGGGACAGGTCTTTTTCCGTCTTTCAAGCAGGATGATTCAATTTTAGGTTTGCATCCGTAGAACATCTGTACCAATTAAGCAGAAGGAGCCTATATTCAGTCCAATCATGGTTTCTTGCGGTCCTGTCAAACAAAGACAAGCTCACTCAGACAGTCCCATTTCAAGTCGTTCCTCAGTGCAACATTGACAGATGGCCACGGAATGAAGATGCCCACTGAACTTCACAGCGTTGCTAAATGATTGGGAGAACCGAGTAGCCTGAAGGCAGCGCACAGACTGGTTGGACCTGGTGGCGCTGCTCCACGACCGCTGCACGCCACCTTCCTTAGGTAGGATAGCCACGATTTCCCACAAGGGGTCGATAATGTCACCGCATCATTATCATATCCTCTGGGTTTCAACAATCATAAGCTGTCTGACGTTTTGGGGTACTCCTGTGTTTTTCCTCTGTAGATTCGCACACACCAGCAATGCAAGCGGCTCTTTTTAGCACTGCACTCACACAGAGACAGTGCGCATCTGTCGCTTTTCCTAATTAAAACATACTGCACGGTGTGCGAGGTGAGCTCGTGCACCCCTCATCCTGTCTCCGCTGCGTGTCTACGTCACTACAGTAAATCTCGTCCCTTTGTCATATTGCTTTCTCTCTGTGCTATCAGTACGCTACCTAACACGTATCTCCAATGAATTCCACGTAACATGAGCACGTCTCCTCCTCTGGAAGCAGCACAGCTGACCTTTCTCGCATTTTCTCTCTTCGCCATGCATATCGTCGTAAATAGCAAGGCAGGTAATTATTTATTGGGATAGCGATGAATAAGGCATGGCTGCCAGCGAATGAATGGCGATGGGTTAGGCCGAGTATTAATCACCTATTATCACCCGCCGTCACTGCTCATCCCCGCCGTCAGCAAATGTCTGCTTAATACACCTACGTTTTTCAACACATAATTCATGTTTCACCTTCTCTGTTGAATTCTACCCCCACCACCAACATCTTTTCGACTTTGATGCTTGGTTTTGTTTTTCATGTATGTCCCCCCCCCTCCTTTTTGCATACCAGCATGAGGGAAGAAGCATAAACAGGGACGCCCGATGTTAGTTTCTTTTGGTCAAGAGCACCCACATACACTGAGACCATCTCACCCCTGTATATGTGCATGCGTGCTCTGTGTGTGTGTGTGTGTGTGTGTGTGTGTGTGTGTGTGTGTGTGTGTGTGTGTGTGTGTGTGTGTGTGTGTGTGTTATGGTTGTTGCTGTGGTTGTGGTTGTTGCTTTCACACAAGAATGGTCGTTCAGATGTGCTTACTGGAAAGCGAAGCACGCCCACAGCCGTTTTGACTTAAACTAACAATTTCTTTATAATCAAATCGATCTTTCGCGTTCCGTGGTGTTCTGTGTGACACTGTGACACGTGCTGGTCAGCAATAAATGTAATCCGCTTTAACCGACACTAAAGCAGCTACGATCGCTAGGTCTCCTATAATACGCTTTTCCATAGCGTGCTTGATGCAGAGGAGAATAGACTTAAATCAGGCATTCCACTTTTAATCGGAAGTCTGAGATGCTTGTACTTAGTTAGCTCTGTCCTCCGGAGGCGAGGAAGCCAGTTCGTGCCGAAACTGTCCACAAAGTGTTTGATCTGTTGTCAGCGATTTCAATAACCCATGTTCTTAGCCACAGTAACGAAGTTAGTTGTTTGACTACTGGGTGAGTCACAAAGTTAGTTGTTTGACTACTGGGTGAGTCACGAAGTTAGTTGTTTGACTACTGGGTGAGTCACGAAGTTAGTTGTTTGACTACTGGGTGAGTCACGAAGTTAGTTGTTTGACTACTGGGTGAGTCACGAAGTTAGTTGTTTGACACCTGGGTGAGTCACCGACCTTGATACATCGCGGAACGATCCCTGAACAGAGGAAATAAGGCTCTTGGCATGGACCTCACGGCCACTGCTCTGTCCTCTCTTGTGCTCCGCAGAATCGGCTTTTTCAGCCCGGAGTACATCAGAATGCATGTTTCCATGCTTTTCCTGCTTCCACGGATTCTGCCTTTGTCGTCTTTGCCATCTCAGTTCATTAAAAAAAAAAAAAAAAAAAAAATCTTCTTCTTCTTCGTTAAGGATAACGACGCGTTAGGTGCGTCAACAACAGAACGGACTTTTAGCCGAGATTAAAATTTTGACGGCGTGTCTCTCGCCTTGATAATTATAATCATCGTGGTTGCCTGGGCGACCACAAATCAACGATCAACCAGTCGGCCCTGAGTGACTCAACAAAGAGTATTAACTCTCTGACAAATAACTAAAAAGAATTAACAGTCTTGACTGAGTTCGGGTTTGGTTTCTTTGCAGAAGACTAAAAACGTCTTTCATCTGGTGTCACTACGCTTCCGTCCAGTCTTACCGCCAACGTTTCCGTAATCGCAGACCACAACCGTTCGTTTTTCGGATGAAACGTCTTCTCTTCGTCCTAATCAAGGATTACGTTTTACCATTTCCGGCTACGCTGACTACTGACCACAGGGTTTCGTCGCTTCTGACAAAAACGAACCGTCCCTTTGTACCAGTCCTGTCCCAGGTCAGCCAAAATCCGGTTACAATGTCCACCTACAGAGTAGAATTGTACCTCACTCTGTTCTCATGAAATCGCGCAGTACTTTCCTACCTTCTCCGTTCGTCCAAATCCAGCCACACTGGCTACCTGTGTACTTATCCACCTTCTCTTCGTCTTAGTTCTGTTCAGCCAAATCCAGCCACACTGGCTACCTGTGTACTTATCCACCTTCTCTTCGTCTTAGTTCTGTTCAGCCAAATCCAGCCACGTTGGCCATATCGCGCCTCACCTCTGTACTTATCCACGCCTCATCTTCGTCCTACTTCTTTTCGTCCAAATCCAGCCACACTGGCTGTAGACAAGAATCTTTTGTTCCTCTGATGAACTTATGCCTTCTCTTTGTCCTAGCCCCGTCCATCAATCCGAAGACCCAAGCTACAGACATAAATCTTTCGCTCTGTAATAAGGCCACGCCGTCTCTTCGTGGCTGAGCCAATCGCCCAACTCGTCTTTTGCTCTCCGCTGATCCAGCCCGCTGGAGTCGTCCTGTTGTGGCACTCCGGTGGCCATTACCGTGGCCCGGTGGCCCAGCTCACACCTCACACCAAGGCGTTGGGTCCAGAGTGGACATGACTCTTAGCGCTTACACTTAGCGACCGTGTCAATCCCTGTAGGACCTCATCCCATCAGCGAGACCGAAAATGGCCTTTCTCGTTGAAAGCGCTTTGTCCACGCTTTTCTTCATCATCTTTCTTTCTTTCTTTCTTTCTCTTTTGTTCTTTTTTCTGACGTTTCAGCGTGTTGTTATTCTTCTCTTTTTTTTGGTTAGTTTTACTGTTGCTGTGTGAGTTTTGTTTGTTTGTTTTTTGCTGCTTTTTTTGTTATATTTTTTCAGGTTGTTTTCGTCTTGGGTTGTTGCTTTTTGTTTGGTTGCTTTTTGTTTTTTTGTTTTGTTTTTTGTTTTTTGTTTTGTTTTTTAACTGTTAATATTTGTTGCCGTTTTCTGTTGTTGGGTGTTTAGTTGTTGTTACTGCTGCTGCTGCCTGAACCCCCCCCCCCCCCCCCTTCCATTCTAACAACACAACGTTTTGTTTTAGAGTTATTAACTATTTCAAAGGAAGAGGTGCAAGATTTCACTGGCTACGTCTATTCCCAAACCAACAGTCTTTGCAGCGCTAATTTCCGTGACGAGCGACCTGTACACAGCTGCATGCCGTGTCTGTGCTGACAGAAAGCACATCGTCTGGAACTCCATCAACCGCCTCAGCACAACGCAGCACATCTCACTTCAACTGAACGCAGCACATCTCACTTCAACTGAACGCAGCACATCTCACTTCAACTGGATTCACGTGCTTGAAGAAACGTCGCCTTCCACTGTCGTTTTCGTCAGAAACCACCCACTCTTAATGGGCAGCAAACGGCACACACGATCCCCAAAACCAAAGCCACATTCTTCGGTAAGCACTTTGTTCGTTACTGTAATTCAGCCGTGACCTGTAGGAGAGAACGCAGTGATGACAACGTGAACTCAGGAGGAGAGTAAAACACGGACTGGCCCTCATGGGATGACGCACTACTGACATGCCACACTGTATAAACGGTCGGTCCTAAGCGGTTTTGGAGAGGGGCGTGGGTGAGTGGGGGGCGGGGGGGGGGGGGGTCTACCAAAATCATAAGTGCCCTTTTCATCAACAGTATAATTCACCTGCTTGGATTTTTGGTTGATTCCCTGTTGGTTCTACGGACCACTCCGGAAGAATAATTGTCGCACAGCTCTGTTACTAACACTCTTCAGTGGACGAATGAGGTGAGACACAAGAGAAAAGAAAACTGTGCAGCAAACCTATGAGTCCAATCCTGTGTGAATTACAAGAAGCTCAGGAAAACGATTGCTTCTAATATGACTGAAAGACGACGCAATAGGCTATTAAAGAACTTCATCAATCTCACTTTCAAACGAAAGTTTTCTCCGTCACGAAAAGCCACGGCAAGCCTGTTAGCTCCATCGTGAAATGCCAACGCAAACCCGCCAGTTCACAATGGCGCTGTGTTTCTCTTGCAGTAATATTTAACTGTCCTCGATACTGTAAGTGTAACACGTCACAGATCTTTACTTTCTTTTTCTCCCACACACTGCCTCTGCTCCACAACAACAAAAATAGCACAGCGCGGCACGTCCCAAACAGCACCCGGCAAGTCGAATGTGAGTATGGAATACACAGACTTCCCGTACACACATCCCGTCACCAACACTCACGAAAGAGCGCACGCACGCACAGAGACAGAAACCCCCTCTCGCTCGCTCTCTCACACTCCGAGATCGAAGCGCGAGCATGCACACAGGAGCACAATTTCATTACAGATAAGGCAATCAGGGGGATTCCTTGCCACAAGTAGCGTGGCGGTGACGGTGGTGGTGGCGGCGGTGGCGGTTGCAGCGGCGCGGATGGCGATACGGGCTGGAAGCGGGCGGTGGCTTGTGGGCGGCTGGCCCCGGCTGACCGCGACGTAGAACACACAGCTGGGGGCTTAACGTCTCCGTCGCTGTGGTGCGGCTGTCGCCGTCTCCGCTTCGACGCTGGTGTTCGTGGATTTGTCGTGGATTTTGCTGTCGTTGCTGTTGTTTGTTTGTCTGTTGTTTTTCCTTTTTGTTCTTTCGCGTTTTGTCGAAGAAGAGGTGCGTTCTTTTTAGGCTGGACTCGTACGCGGCGAATTGGAGCGAACAAACAAAATTAGGAACAATTAATATGTCTGGAATTAGGTCGCTTTCCATCAAACCTGCCTCCTCTCCCTCGTCACTGTTGTTGTTGCTGTACCTAACATTAAATTCTTCTGATTCGCCTAATCTACTCCCCCCCCCCCCCCCCCTTCAATAGTAGCTTAATTAGTAAGGACTATTTGTTAGGTCAAATGAGCCTAAACTAAAATCCCTGGAAACGTTCCCCCCCCCCCCCCCCCCCCCCCCCATCCCCTCGCTCTTCTTTTTTCCATTTCTCTCTGTATTTCCCCCGTGCTCTGTTTGGAAATGTAGTATCTGTGGGTGAAAACGGTGATGAAGGTGAAGCAGAACAAACACAGGCTGTTTCCACGATCAACACACGGTGCGCGAAATAGCTCGTAAAAACACACACACACTCGTGATAAGCATCCTCTCCGGTGACGTCATTTAATATACGTTTTGCTGAGTAAGTAATAAGTGTGACGCTGGTCGAAGAAGAATATCACCATGGATACACGTAGATGCTCGGAGGTTAACAGGGGACGGAGGTTATGTACATAGCCAACGAAACAGCATAATTATGGCACTGAAATGGACCAGCTCCTCATTCTCTTATCAAACCCAGTTATGGCACGCTGATAACAAAAAGTAAATGTCTTGGCCCTGTATTCGATTACTGATTCTATTTTATTCAGGGTATGTTGCCATTTACCAGGAAAAGTTTTGAACAGTTGCAAAGGCAGCGTTACTCGGTTCTACCAGTGTGTAACGCACTGCTCTAAACTACAGCCACAGACCCAGCATACAGTAAGTAGTTCACTTCGGTTCAATACGACACCTACGTGCGCCATCAGCAAAGCCCCAGTGCACTTCAGCCCGTCTCTGGGGTTTGTCCCAGCCTTGTCTTTAGAAACCGTTCCAACGGTCGTCTGCTTGACGACGGCTCTTTCTCGTCCTTTCCAGCAAGATTGTCGACATCTTCCTCTTTCTGCCCATCTCTCGTTTTTTCAAGCAAGGTTGTCGACAGCTTCCTCTTTCTGCCCATCTCTCGTTTTTTCAAGCAAGATTGTCGACAGCTTCCTCTTTCTGCCCATCTCTCGTTTTTCAAGCAAGATTGTCGACAGCTTCCTCTTTCTGCCCATCTCTCGTTTTTTCAAGCAAGATTGTCGACAGCTTCCTCTTTCTGCCCATCTCTCCTTCAGGCGCATTGTGCAATCAAAACGTGTAACAGGAAAGAAGATTCTCAATGGATTTCACAGAATATGCGTCGTGGGGCAGTACGATTAAAACAAGGCAAAAGACAAGCAGAGAAAACCCAAAAGGAAACAGATAAACACATGTGATGGTTAGTAAGAGTTTAGATGGGAACAGGGACTGGCAGTGGTCGTGGAGGAAACGCTACACTCAGCTCTGCCGCAGTGCAGCGATTAGGACACAGGGCACGTTTCAGTCTTGACTTTTCAGGTAATAATAACTGACATTTATGTTGCGCCTGACCTACTGAGGAACCTGACTGCTTTTGGCGTGTACAACAGCAAATCACTAATCAATACAATCAACAGAATCAGTAGAATAAATTAGCACACTAATACTGACACCCCCACCCCCCCTACACACACACACACACACACACACACACACACACACACACACACACACACACACACACACACACACACATACACAAACAACGCAAAAATCAACAAACGCATGCACGCACGCACACAAACACAAACACACTATCACAATCACTCGCTCGCATGCAAGCACGCATGCACACACACACACACACACACACACACACACACACACACACACACACACACATACACACACACATATATATATATATATATACACACACATACATACACGCACGCACGCACGTACTCACACGCACTCACGATTATTTTGAGAGACAGACAGATAGAGAGAGAGACAGAGTAAAATATGGCAGAGGAACGGGGGAAAATGTCGAAAGAGAAGCGTTTCTAAGGCCTGTCTAAATGAAACCAGAGAGTCAGGATCACGAAGTCTGTCAAGAGGATCATTGCAAACAACGGGACCGGCGTGTGAAAATGGAGTCTGACCGTGAATGATGATGCCATACAAATTTGTGTTGATTTTACCCCAAACAGCCGAGGAAACAATGCAAACTCTCCATCGATTTTCAACTGCCTTCGGATTTTTTGCATGCAGAGCCAGAGACCCTGAGGTCCAGCACATCTTTCATCCTTATCTGAAGGTCTAGCCGTTCTGTTCGGTAACGCCGCCAGACGTCATCAAACTGCATCGCTGTTTGTGTCGCACATCTTGGCAACAAATTATACGCAATGGTGTAACCTATTGATTTCACTTTTGCGTTCCTACCCTCGTCTTAGCTTATTGTTCATTCTTCTTGCTCCGGCTTTTGTTGTTGTTGTTGTTGTTGTTCACTAGCCCGTACTTCTGGGATGAACTAAGTACGTCTGGGATGAACTAAGTACGTCTGGGATGAACTAAGTACTGCAAAACCGAACTGAACTGAACTGCAAGTTGGGAGACAAAGTGTTTACGTCTGGTGTTTCAGAAAGCAACCAAAGGCCGTGTATGTGGTCCACGCTGGTATATCGACAAGAATCACATCAACGTGCCAAGCGGCGGTGGTGGCACAACGGTTGCGACGCTTTTCAACCCACGTCGAAGGTCGCGATTTGCCATAATCTTTAACTCCAAAATTCTGCTCTAATCTTCTTTTTCTTCTTCTTCTTCTTCTTCTTCTTCTTCTTTCGGGGGGCTTCTTTTTTAATGTTGCATTTTCTTTTGCGTGTGTACGTGCGTGCGTATCAGTGTGCGTGTGTGTGTGTGTGTGTGTGTGTGTGTGTGTGTGTGTGTGTGTGTGTGTGTGTGTTGTGTTGTGTTGTGTTGTGTTGTGTTGTGTTGTGTGTGTGTGTGTGTGTGTGTGTGTGTGTGTGTGTGTGTGTGTGTGTGTGTGTGTTCTTCTTAAGGAGGTGTGGCTGAGGGGTGGGGGGGATGCGGGGAAGTAACACGATTTATTTCCTCTTTTCTTTTCTTTTCTATTTCTTGGAAATTATCGCTGCAATCGATACCGTCAAACCGAACCCGATACAAGGCGCGAGAAGCTAGGTCAGAACTTCCAGGTTCCTCATGTTAACGACTGGTGCTATATTGAAACACGCCTGGCACTGCAGGGGAAATGTGTGTCATGAATTCACAGAATTAAGTAAGTAAACATGGTGCTTAACGTCCACAGAAACCATACGGCTTGTTAGGGACGGGGAGAACGGGGTGAAGGGGGTATAGAGGTAGGGGTAGAGGGAGATTATATACCTATCGCTACACTGTCACCACCAGAATGGCTTCTGCATTAAGATGGGCAGTGATAAGAGCCATTTTAATGTTTCAGTAGGAAGTGATGGACAAAGTCACAGGCCAGTGTCCACAAACCACAACCTTTTTGAAGACAAGGGAGAGCCGAAGCGATATCGAACTGCGGTCCTTCCGCTTACCAACCTAACGCCTTACCGCTAGGCCAAACAGGCTCACAGAATCACTGCACCCTCCTTTAAAGGAACGAACCAGTCTTCTAAAAACATGTTTGTCCGGCGGTGCACACCTAGAGATACCATTACTACAAACTCTAATAGCACAAGGATCTGGGCGTTGAAATGTTCCCTACTTTTTACACCAGAATTAGAAAGTGGGTTCTGCCCTCACTGCACCCTGTGACAGCTCTGCTCGTGTCAGTGGATGACACACGACACACATCAAACAGGCCCCGACACAGGACACACATCAAACAGGCCCCGACACAGGACACACATCAAACAGGCCCCGACACAGGACACACATTAAACAGGCCCCGACACAGGACAGACATCAAACAGGCCCCGACACAGGACACACATCAAACAGGCCCCGACACAGGACACACATCAAACAGGCCGTGGCACAGGACACACATTAAACAGGCCCCGACACAGGACACACATTAAACAGGCCCTGACACAGGACAGACATCAAACAGGCCCCGACACAGGACACACATCAAACAGGCCCCGACACAGGACACACATCAAACAGGCCATGACACAGGACAGACATTAAACAGGCCCTGACACAGGACAGACATCAAACAGGCCATGACACAGGACAGACATTAAACGGGCCCTGACACAGGACACACGTCAAACAGGCCCTGACACAGGACACACATCGAACAGGCCCTGACACAGGACAGACATCAAACAGGCCCCGACACAGGACAGACATTAAACAGGCCGTGACACAGGACAGACATTAAGCATGCCCTGACACAGGACAGACAGGCCCTAACACAAGACAGACATTAAAAATTCCCTGACACAGGACAGACAGGCCCTGACACAGGACAGACATTAAACAGGCCCTGACAGACGACAGGCAAGTCATGGATATAACTGTGACCGTGTTTAGCACTGTTCGTTTTCTAAGTTCGGCATATAATCAACGGAACATTTTAATAGAAATTTGGAGAAATCATGTTCTAAATCATAAAATCACAGCTACAGTTCTGAAGCCGGCATGGCATCGCTTCGGGGATTTCTCAATTTTAGTTGACTTTCGAGAAAACGTTAAATTTTCGGAGAGACACAATATACACAAACATGCATACAGTTTCTCTTTTACTTAAAAGTCACACAGTAAAAATAAAAGCTTTTTCGTGTTTCGGATCCAGTTTACACTAAAGCTAACATTGGTCAAATGCCGCTTACAAAGACCATAGCTTGATTATGGTTTTTGTCATGAACTGTTTGTACAGCGCAATGAGTTTAACTCTGGTTAACGACTAGCGCTTTATAGAAATGATGATGATGATTTTTTATTTGATTTTTTTACGGAGAAATGTGCTTTGATCGGTAGCAAATTGGAACAAAGTATTTTCACCATCAGTGAGAATTAGGCCCGACTCCGTCGCCGCTGGCTTTCCCCAACAAAAATGTCAAGCACGTCGCATGGGCACAATGTCTGTCTGGACGAAGTATCAACGTGTATCCTGAGTGACAGTCACGATCAGCCAATCAGAACGCGCAGACAAGAGGCCAGTTTCCTCCCACAGTTCACAATCGTCTCTCTTCTCTCTCTCTTTCTCTCTGTCTGTCTGTCTGTCTGTCTGTCTGTCTGTCTGTCTGTCTGTCTGTCTGTCTGTCTCTCTCTCTCTCTCTCTCTCTCTCTCTCTCTCTCTCTCTCTCTCTCTCTCCGTTGGATTTACTCTGTTAAAGGTCTACCAGATCTAAATATAACTCCTCAACAATTAGTTACTTGCTTGTTTGTGTTTTCTGTGAGTGAGTGACTGAGCGAGTGACTATGTTTTTTTGTTTGTTTGTTGTTTGTTTGTTGTTGTTGTTGTTGTTGTTTTTTGTTTTGTTTTGTGTGTGTGTGTGTGTGTGTGTGTTTGTTGTTGTTGTTTGTTTTTGGGTTGTGTGTGTGTGTGTGTGTGTGTGTGTGTGTGTGTGTGTGTGTGTGTGTGTGTGTGTGTGTGTGTGTGTGTGTGTGTGTGTGTGTGTGTGTTTTACACTTCGACCTAAAATGGTTTCCTTTCCCTGAACTTTCGCTCGCCAGGTTGGTCGAACATGAGTGACAGAGAAAAACATTCTGGTAACTCTTTCAAACCCGTAGGCGACGCCTCAATTTGTCTGGCCCTCCGTCAGTAGGGGAAGCTTTCTCTCTCGTGGCGACAGCTTTCATGTGAGCTATGCATCAAAGTAGGCTACTTCTAATTTTGCGACACGAGCACAGTGCACGTGACTATCGGCTGAGGTCAACGACCGCAGCTGTGACACGCGGAGGAAAACTGACACGCAATGGTGAGCGAGGGGCACGGAGCTACAAAAAGGTGCTGTATCGCACTATGTAACTCTGTGGTGGCAAAGACGTGTACCTCACTGTGTAACTCTGTGATGGCAAAGACATGTATCTCACTGTGTAACTCTGTGATGGCAAAGACGTGTATCTCACTATGCAGCTCTGTGATGACAAAGACGTGTATCTCACTATGCAGCTCTGTGGTGGCAAAGACGTGTACCTCACTATGTAACTCTGTGGTGGCAAAGACGTGTACCTCACTATGTAACTCTATGGTGGCAAAGACGTGTACCTCACTATGTAACTCTGTGGTGGCAAAGACGTGTACCTCACTATGTAACTCTGTGGTGGCAAAGACGTGTACCTCACTATGTAACTCTGTGATGGCAAAGACGTGTACCTCACTTTGTAACTCTGTGATGGCAAAGACGTGTATCTCACTATGTAACTCTGTGATGGCAAAGACGTGTATCTCACTATGTAACTGTGATGGCAAAGACGTGTATCCATTCAATGTTCAACGCCGATGCGCCAAACTCTGATGCAAAAGCCCACGAGCCCATTGAGTTATCGACCGTGGTAACGATACGGCCTTCGACAAGCGTCATCAATCCAGAATTAGGTGGAAATGAAACTCGGGGCACCGAAGCCATACTACAGAGCGGCGTGGAGCCTTCTAAGAGGAGTTCTACGGGCGGTACAAAGTAGGTCTCGTGTCAGCTTGGCAAATCCCTGCCGGTAGCAGTCCACAGTGGATGGAGGGTCTAAAAGATCAGTCTACTTCCGAACTGCAGGAGGGGTTCCCAGACCGAACGGTACGACTGTCAGTGCTGAAACTGAGACTGCCAGTCCCGGACTGACTGACACTGAGGTCAGTGTGTCAGGGTGTTGCTTGTTTTTGAGTGTGTGTGTGTGTGTGTGTGTGTGTGTGTGTGTGTGTGTGTGTGTGTATGTGTGCGTGCGTGCGTGCGCGTGCGCGCACGCGCGTGTGTGTGTCTGTGTGTGTGTGTGTGTGTCTGTGTGTGTGTGAGAGAGAGAGAGAGAGAGAGAGAGAGAGAGAGAGAGAGAGAGTTTGAGTGACTGACTGAGTAACTTCGTGTTTTACGCCCAGTCAGCCATTGCGGTTATATCTGAGCGAAGAGTGAGTGACTGAGTGAGAGACAGAGACAGAGAGAAACAGACCGCAAAGAACAGTGTTCAACATCCATGTGAGCGACAGATCGTTTTGATCTCCCGATATAACCAGTGAGACAAATAACAGGATGTGACGTTCATGTCTGCTTCAGTGTCGGCCATGTTCAGCAGAAAGGGGACAGACTATCCAGACGATATTGATTGCCATGTTGTTTTTGCCCCAACAGGCTCTAACTATTATGATTATAAAAATGACACCGGTAGTGCTCTCTCTCTCTCTCTCTCTCTCTCTCTCTCTCTCTCTCTCTCTCTCTCTCTCTCTCTCTCTCTCTCTCTCTTCCCGTCTCCGACTGTCTGTCTGTCCCTCTCTCTCTTCCCCTCTCTCTCTCTCTCTCTCTCTCTCTCTCTCTCTCTCTCTCTCTCTCTCTCGTGTGTATATTTATGTCGGTGGGTAGCTGGGGGAGTTGCAAGGGGCAGGAGGGGGTGGGGTGGGGGTCAAAACGAAGCTGAATGCGACAGGATTGCAGATCTGGACAAACAAGTGTTACCAAACTGCCACGCCAAACATTCATATGGTGGGTAGGGTAGGGTGGCGTGGGAGGGGTGGGGTGAGGGGACGGGGGCTGTGGAGGGAGGGAGGGGGCACCAAATGACGATACCATGCCGGGTGTCCTATAACCGCTACCGAGATTGATCTACTCCATATAAGTGCTGTGTCCGTGCCACAGACCAGCGCCACTGTGGCCAGCAATTAGGGGCCATCTGAAGGAGGACAGCCAGCGCCGTGTGAAGACGATGGTCCTCACGTCCCCCTCCTATCGGCCTGCAGCAGGACGAGGACGAGGACGAGTGGAGACGACGGGACGCAGAACACGCCGCCCCCGTGCTGCAGCCTGCTAGAATCTCTTGCACTGCGCACAATTAGTGACGTGCCACATGAATGACTCTGTGACTGCAGGCAATGACGAGGAAACATTTAATGAACTGGCCTCTCTCTCTCTCTCTCTCTCTCTCTCTCTCTCTCTCTCTCTCTCTCTCTCTCTCTCTCTCAAGGACTGGCTGTTAGGTCTAAAATGGACCTAACGCTGCTATCCTTGAGTATTAAAGTTTTCTAGTTCGAGTTTTCTCTCTCTCTCTCTCTCTCTCTCTCGCTCGCTCGCTCGCTCGCTCGCTCGCTCGCTCGCTCGCTTTCTATACGGTATATAATGATACTCTGTATGTATTTACACCGATCAGCGTGTCCAACTGTGAGTTTTCACAAGCAAGCTCCTGGTTACGTCGGCAAAGTAAGTGAGTTGGTGTTTTACGCCCACTCAACCGGTGCGGTTATATCAGGGCGATCGTCGGCAAAGACATGGCGCACAATGCAGGCGAGTTACTTAATAATAGCATTTCTAAGTCAGTATGTCCGTGTCTTCAAAGCAAATCCCACAAACAAACCATCTTCCTACCCCATCCAAACCTGGCGCGCGTGCTCTCGCTCACACACACACACACACAGACGGACAGCCACAAATGGCGTCCATCAAAAAATGAAATAAACAAGGAGCAAAGGGAGAGGGACCGTTTCCAGACACCGATTTATCCACTGGGCACGACGTCTCTTTTTCTTCTCAAGCAGATGCGGAAAATTACCGTATT
>OY757549.1:2210342-2227621 GCA_963584105.1 Alviniconcha strummeri
CACACAGAGTCCTGACTGCGCGTCTCTGGCCCGGGTCCGGGAAAGGGCAGGTAAGCGGCTTGACGCAGACCGTCACGCCACGCTATCGATCGGCTGATTGTCTTTTCCTGTCGCCGATCTGATTGTCGCCGTGTGGGACCGAGACACAGGACGTCACACGGCAAGGACAAGTGACGTCGCAGGGCAAGGACAAGTGACGTCACATGGCAAGGACAAGTGATGTCACATGACAAAGACAAGTGACGTCACATGGCAAGGACAAGTGATGTCGCATGGCAAGGACAAGTGACGTCACATGGAAAGGACGTGATGTCGCATGGCAAAGACAAGTGACGTCACATGGCAAGTACAAGTGACGTCACCTGAAAGGCCGTGATGTCGCATGGCAAAGACAAATGACGTCACATGGAAAGGACGTGGTGTCGCATGCAAGGACATGTGGCGTCACATGTCAAGGACAAGTGACGTCACATGGCAAGGACAAGTGACATCACATGGCAAGGACAAGTCTGAAGGTTCACTGTCCACGACTCACGTCAATTCACGCTGCAAGTGGTCTTTGAAAAAACAAGACGTCACATCAGAAGGACAACTAATGACGTCATATGGCAATGGCAAGTCTGGCGTTCTCTGTCTACGACACACGTTACATCATGCTGCAGTGGGACTAGGAAAACAGAGCTGAATGATCCTTGAAGGGGGAGAAAAGAAAGAAAGAAAAAAAGAAGGAAAAGAAAGAAAGAAAACACACACTCAAGAACAACAAAATACAAAGAAAGTGGGGGGGGGGGGGGGGCATAATCCCTGTCCAGCCCTGGAGTTAAAAGAGGTCACTTTCTGACAGATCTCGATTCTCAACAGAAGTGGCCGTCATTTCTGTCTGCAATGGTACCGCGGAAGTCTCACCCGTAAAACCGGAAGATTCACCCACATCCTCTTCATGGCGATCATTGATCCAACCTCATGGGTCAGGAAAGTTGTGAAGAGAAATGCATTTGTTATCCAACTTCGTGGGTCAGGAAAATTGTGAAGTGAGCTGCATTCTTTAACCAGCTTCGTGGGTCAAAAACGTTCTGAGACTTGGATCCTTTACCCAACTTCATGGGTCAAGAAAGTTGTGAAGAGAACTGGATTCTTTGTCCAACTTCATGGGTAAGGAAAGTTGTGAAGAGAACTACATTCTTTACCCAATTTCATGGGTCAAGAAAGTTGTGAAGAGAGCTGCATTCTTTACCCAACTTCAAGGGTCAGGAAAGTTGTGAAGAGAACTGGACTGTATAATAAGCAACGACGCTCAAGTGGCAGTCGATGCACTGACGTCACCCCGCCGACCGCTTCGTGCCCAGTTGGAACGAGCGCCTCCTGCCGGCCGCTTCGTGCCCAGTACGGAACGAGCGCCTCCTGCCGACTGCACAGCTGGGTGCACTTGCTCCCTCGTTGTCGCTGTTCTGCTTGTTGGAGTCAGGAACTGGCCAGGACCCAACAAAATCCCACGAGATGGGATGGGTAGTGGAGGGAAGGGGAAAAGGTGTGTGTGTGGAGAGAGAGAGAGAGAGAGAGAGAGAGAGAGAGAGAGAGAGAGAGAGAGAGAGAGAGAGAGAGAGAGAGAGAGAGAAATAACTTGGTGTTTACGCCCAGTCAACCAGAGAGAAAGAGAGAGAGATCAAATCAAAATGTTAAATTTGTATAGGCCATTGGCCCGTTACAAAGTAGTACAAATATTCGCTTTCTACAGCACACACATCCATGCATAAACACACACACACACGCACACACACACACACACACACGCACACAAACACACACACACACACACACACACACACACACACACACACACACACACACACACACACGCACGCACACACGCACACACACACACACATACACGACGGAGAGAGAGAGTGTTTACGCCCAGTCAACCAGAGAGAAAGAGAGGCAGAGACTGACAGACGGAGAGAGACAGAGACAGAGAGAGACAGAGACAGACACACACAGAGATGCCGGGAAACTGTACATATTTCTACACCGCCGCCAGCCGAGTGATTCTATAACGGGGACCCCGGGTGTGGACCGGTCTGAAACTCGTTTCCCGAGGGACAAAATAATCACAAGACTGTCCACAAGCCGTAAGCCACGTTTTAAAGACAAACATGAGCCGCAGACAGTGGACTCGAACTGATTCGGATTTACTTCTACAGAAACCAGAGGGATTATTAGGGATGACGGAATAATTCAGCGTTAAGATGGGCAGCGATGAGAGCCATTTTAATGTTTTGTTAATTGTGATGGGCAGAGTCACAATTAGTGTCCATAAACCACAGCTTTTGAAGACAAAGGAGAGCCGAAGCGGACTAAAAAAAAAATATATAAACACATCCGTCCCCTTACCAGCCTGGCGCCTTACCACTATGCCAGTCCGGCTCAAACCATGGTCCGTTCGCTTTATTTGAAAGACCAGCAAAGATTCGTACCACGAGGTGAGCCGGTGGGGCCTAGAAATAAAAGGCGTTAGGTTGGTAACCAGGACCTTGGTTCGATTCCGCTTCGGCTCTAATCTCTCTTCAAAAATTGTGGTTTACGGACAGTTTTTGTGACTTTGCCCCACACAATTAAACAAACATTAAATGGATATCATCGCTGCCCATCTTAAAGCTAAAGTCATTCTGGTGGTGACAGTGTAGCGTTAGGTATTACAGTCTCCCTCGGCGCCACCTCCTGGGATTTTGGCCCCGCCAGTACCTCTTCGGAGACAGCTCGGCGTTAAACAAGTTTAACCAATCGTACCACGAGGCTAACCGGTTCATTCGAACGAAAGGCTGGGTCACCTCTCCTCTAATCATGACCTCCTTTCTGCCTCCGTCAGTCAGAGCTGGTTATCCAGTGAGCCATCGAGTGAGCTAATTCTCCGACCCGGTGACGGCCCCCTGCCCTGTGGCCAGGCTCGTGGAGCGTGTTGGGCCTCGGGGGCCTCTCCTCGCGGTCCGCGCCGATCGGCCTAATCGATCAATCGATACAACCTGATCAGCGAGCTGTCAAACCACACGGCGATGTCATGGGTCCTGGCACGCGATGACTTCCCACTGGCGCGTCTGCGCTGCTGTCCGGAAAATTCGTTAGTTCTTGGAGTTTTACCTCTGGCACTCAGCCGCACAGGGTCTTCTCGGGACGTGTCACACATCCACAGTTCTTGTCGTTGATGCTGTTGGTCGCCTTGACATAGCGCTGTTCTCCGCTCTCGGGCTGACTCACTGTGCTGTTGTCGCATGTGATTCTAAACGAGTGACTAGCTTTTTACAGCGTGTTTTTGAATACCCACTGAAGTGCTGTACTTACAGCGCTGTCTCGTTGTTACATCGCTGGTGCCACATGAAACTGCTGCCGTTTCGGCGCGTTACTCCACACCAGGTCGAAGGCAGATCAGCAAAACACAAGTAAAAGCCTGGCTCACAGTTCTACACACTACACAATCAATCCCGTAGGCACTCACCACGGGCGCCTGCTTACAACGTTCATGGACAAGCATGCGTGACTATCTCCTGACACTGTCCAGGTTTTAAAGGGAGAACACTTATCAGGTCTGGCTTTTGAACGAAAGGGACGTTAATTTCTGTGTCCGCAGTACCCCACTGTAGGAGTCTGGTCAGTAACAGCAACAAACTAGTGACAATAACAAAGCAGGGGAAAGCACGGAACAAGGAGGACCAGTAAGTTTACCGTTGTGAAAGGTGAGCCGCTTTGGACGAGCGGTTCAGAGCGGAAGGATCTCGGTTTGATTCCGCTTCGGTCCTCCTTCTTCATCAAAATTTGCGGTTATGCCTTACGGACACCGTCTTGTGACCATACCCATCGCAACGTCACTGAAACGTTGAAATGGCTCACACCGCTGCCCATCTGAATGCAGAATCCTTCTGGTGGTGACAGTGTTCAAGTTCAGTGTTGCGTTACGTCCACAGAAACCATGAGGGCTGATAGGGGCGGGGAGCTCAGGACGGCCACCTCGACTTTCACACGGAGTTTTGAGTGACAGAGTTAGTAAGTAAACAAACACGATGCTTAACGTCCACAGAAACCCAAGGCTTATTAGAGTAGCGTTAGGTGTCATTTTATAATCCCTCTCCCTCCCACCTCTTGGGATCTCGGTTGCTGCCAGTCCTTCTACGAGGACAAAGCTGCGTTAGACACATCGAACCAACCGTAGTGAAACCGGTCACCAGAACAGCAGCTGCAGCTTCTGACTGCCTTTCACTGCCAGCTTCTACCGGCCAGAGCAAAATGCCACAGGCTTCTACCGGCCAGTGTAAAATGCCACAGGCTTCTACCGGCCAGTGTAAAATGCCACAGGCTTCTACTGGCCAGTGTAAAATGCCACAGGCTTCTACTGGCCAGTGTAAAATGCCACAGGCTTCTACTGGCCAGTGTAAAATGCCACAAATTCACAATCGACGACACTACAAAGAGATTCCGAGAAAAGAACATTAAATAATTAATGACTGAAACTACTGTGCGAGCGCTCTTTATTATCAACAGTGTAACTCCCGCGGCTACTTCCTTATCGCTGGAACCTGAGCTTCAAAGACAAGGGCAAACAATCCATTACTTCAAGCCGGCAAACTTATAAAGAATCTGAGCGCTGGTGATCAACTTCGGCTATTTTTCTTACACCCAGCAACAAGAAAATGTAAGAATATGGACAGAGACAGGAACAAAGGGGTGGGATGGAATCAGGGAGGTAGAAAGGCTGAGACGGGGGGAGTGTGAGAAAGAGAGAGGGAGAGAGAGAGAGAGAGAGAGGGGGGGGGGAAGAGGGAGAGAGAGAGAGAAGAGAGAGTGAGAGAGAGAGATGGGGCAGAGAGAGAGATGGGGGCACAGAGAAAGAGAGAGACAGACACAGACAGAGAGACAGAGACACAGAGAGAGATGGGGGCACACAGAGAGAGAGAAACGGTGTTGCCAACTACTGTCCAGGAAGACAAAGTTCACGTGACCAGGAACGGCGTCCGCCGAAACGTCACGCCTTATCAGCGGCGCGTACGTGCCGGAGGGTTACCTCCCGTTATCACGACGCTGGCCGGCAACCGGCCCGATCCGTGGTGATCTGTCCGCCGTATCGATCTATCGAGACCCGGCCACTCCACACCCCGTGCGCCCCAACAGCCACTCCCGTGCTGTGCAGGCAGGTAGGCAGCCGCACTTCACTATATGCACATAAACTGGGGGCGTCGCGGCCGTCAGCGCAACGGAGCTCAGTCAGTTTCACGTCCCGCGCCACCTGCTTCATAAAGACGGGGAAACGAAACGCTAGGCTGGACCGACGGTTTGGCGGGCGGAAAAGGGGGGCGGGAGGTGTGGGGGTGGGGGTGGGGGGGGGGAGTATGCAACACTACACAATCTCGGGGGGGGGGTGGGGGGGGTATGCAACTCTACACGAGCTGGGGGGTATGCAACACTACACTAGCTGGGGGGGGGGGGGGGGGGAGTATGCAACACTACACTAGCTGTCACCACCTGAGAGGTCTCTACATGCCGACGGGCAGCAATAGGAGCCATTTTAGGGTGTGAGTACATGTCGAGGAGCTCGTCTTTACCCCTCTCTGTGAAAGTGACAGCGACCAGACAGACAAGTACGGTCATGATCACGTTCCTTCCATACCCCCTGCAAAGCACAGCTCTTTTATATTATCACATCCGTCTCCAACCGGGTACCAGCCTAATAATAATAATAATAACAGATTATTTATGGCGCCCCATTTCGTGAGAGCCCGGGGCGATTACAAAGCCTACAGATGCGCGCATTTCATCATACACACACAAGCGCGCGCGAACACATGACCACACGGACGTTCAAGAACGTACGTACGCATGCCCCCTCACCCCACCCCACCCCCAGTTCAAATACGTGCATTATTGGTAATGGTTGATAAAAAGCAGACGAAAGAAACAACAATTCAGTATGCAGAAGAGAAGAGGTGGGTTTTCAGTTTGACTTTACGAAAAAGAGAGCGAAGACGAAAGCGAGAGAAAGAGAGTTCCAGATCACAGGTCCGATGACTGTATCAAAAGGATCTCTCCTGCGCGTTGTCTGCGCGTTGTCTAAACATGAAAGCTCCGAGTATCCGAGTGCCCCTACCACGAACGTTTCAGTCTCGCGCCCACGTGAAGTGCACCCTCTTCTGGTTCACTGAGAGCAGTGTGTAAGGTGCGCCAGGCACGCGTTTCGGGGCAGCTTTATGCCACTGTGAACAAAGTGAATTAACCTCAGCCAAAGCAGCAAAAGTCCTGTCGATTCAAGTCACGTCATTCACAATATCAAGTTTTACTCGTACGCACGCGCGCACCCCACCCCCCACACACATTCTCTCTCTCTCTCTCTCTCTCTCTCTCTCTCTCTCTCTCTCTCTCTCTCTCTCTCTCTCTCTCTCTCTCTCACACACACACACACACACACACACACACACACACACACACACACACACACACACACACACACACACCGACACAGTGAAGCATGTCGAATGGTGCAATATGACTCGACTGCACTCCTGCGCGCACCTAAGGGCTTTTATTCACATCGGTTCACTTCAGCTCAGATGACATATAAGCTTCTGGGAAAGCCCCCTTATTGTGCACTCCGACCCGTCTGTCAGAAGTTTCCTGCACAGTGCAAAAACACCTAACAAATAAGCGCGTGCTGTACGTTTTTTTGTTGTTGTTTTTTGCACATTTGTTTCAGATTTCTTTTTCTGTTTGGCTTTTGTCTGTTTGTTCGTTTGTCTCAGTTTTTTGCTTTTTGTTTGTTGTATCATTCCTTTGTTTTATTTCCGGCACAGAAGTCAGGAGCGTGAAGACAAGCGTTAAATGACTAAAACACTGGTCGATTCGGCATGCACAGCTGCTGCACAGAGACAGACAGAATAACAGAACCAGACAGAGACAGGGACAGAGACAGTGAGAGCTAGACAGACGTTGACAGACATGGAGAGCGGGACAGCCAGCCAGAGACAAAGTTTGTCCACCATTATATTCACCGTCATCGTGTTATATTATATATATGTCGCCAAGAATCTCTCTCTCTCTCTCTCTCTCTCTCTCTCTCTCTCTCTCTCTCTCTCTCTCTCTCTCTCTCTCTCTCAGAGATATATGCTCGGCTATGAATGCTGCAGAGTGTGCAGGTAACGGCTCAACAGACCGCGACAGCGTGCGACACGTCTAAGGTTCCATACATCAACCTACAGACTTCGTGGAGACATCCACACTGGTCCAGCCTTTGAATAACCTGTCGGTTCCCGCCTGGTGCCTGCCGGTGGTACTGGCGAGAGCCGAAGCACCTAGGAGATGGAGGCGAGGTGACCGAGTCTCTAGCAAACATTGTGCTGGCTCCACCAGAATGAGTCTGCATCGGAGAGCACTCTAAAAGAAGACACACGTAGGAAACATAGCAACAACAACAAAAACGTCCACATAAATTATTCTTTTCATTTGCAAACTGCGTCTGGTTGCTCGATCGGTACACAAAGATAGTTCTCCTGGTTGTTCAATCAATACACAAAGAGAGTTACTTTAGCGTCCGTCAATCATTACACACACAGAGTTGTTTAGAGTTCGCCTGGTTGTTCAATCAATACACAAAACGAGTTACTTAACGTCCGTCTGGTTGTTCAATCATTATACACACAGAGACAGTTACTTAACGTTAGAAAGACATGAACAAGGCAGCAAAGACCCCAGTCGCCTTCGGTAAGTCTCAACTGGCATACGAGTAAACACAAGGTGCATAAACACCGCGGTAGGGACTATCAGTGTTTGTTGTTCTGTCAATATTGACGCAACCTAAGTACTTTGGGGCTTCGGGATAGAGCTCCACGAGGCGCGGACAGGTTGGTCGGCTCATTGAAGAGCAAAACAAGGTTGGCTCACGACGAAATGATTAAACACCGCTGCCATACAGCCCCCCCAACCCCCCCCCCCCCCTCAAAACCCCCACCCCTCCCCACCCCCAGTTCATGGCGTCACAAAACACACAGACAGTTAGTAGTAATCACACGTCATTGTCATGCCAACACTGTCAACCAAAAACGTTCTTTCGCTTCTCATCTTATTTTTTATCGTTTTTAACCGTTCAGCTGTCGTTTAAGTGTCGTTTTGTTACTTGACAAAGGGGACTACCCCGACAATTTGCCGATTGTGTGTTTGTGTGCTGATAAATAATCGTCCTTTTGAACCTTTCATGTGTTTGGCTCTTACAGACCGCTAGACTCAAAAAGGCAGTGCACACAGTCCTGTGTCAGGGACTTTCCACAGACCACACAGCACTGGCAGCTCTACGCACAGACCAGAGCAGTGGTGTGGCACCTGTCTCTGGACAGACCGAAGTGGCGGAAACACTGGTCACAAAGACTGTGCGTGTTGCTGTGCTGTGGAGAGAGGTAGAGGGGGGGGGGTTGGACGAGGGGAAGGTGGGGGGGGGGGGTAGAGAGGCTGGAGGAGGGGAACGGGAGAAGGAAGGGTTGGAGGATGGGAAGGATGGCAGGGAGGGTGAGAGGAAGAAGTGGAAGGAGGGGGAGAAGGAAGGGTTGGAAGAGGTGAAAAGGGAGAGATTGGAGGACGGGTGGTGGGGAGGGAGTGGAAGAAGTTAGAGGGGAAGAGGAATAAGTTGGAGGAGGGGGGGAAGAAGAGAGAGGTTGGAAGAGGGAGAAGTTCGAGCACGGGTAGGGATGGGGGGGGGGGGCAGTTAGAGGCAGGGGAGGGCGTGAGGTAGAAGCTAGACGGGGCGGAAGAGAGATTGGCAGAGGGAGAGGTCAGAGGACGAGTATGGATGGGTGGAGAAGTTGGAGGCAGGGGAGGGGGTGAGAAAGAAGTGGGAGGAGGGGGTGAAGGAGAGGATGGAAGAGGGAGAGGGTGAGGCTGGGGGACGGGTAGGGGAGGGGAGAGAAATTAGAGTCAGGGGAGGAAGAAACTGGAGGAGGCAAATAAAAAGAGGCTGGAGGAGCCTTATTGCGTCTGCTCACCTGACACGCGTGAAGCGCCAACAGACGACCTTACCCGACTCTCCCCTTCCCCCTCCCTTCCCCTCCCACCTTTTTGTGGACAAGATCATTTTGTCCAATCCAGGGAACAACGTCGACCTGCCTTATCAGTGCGTGGCGGGGACCTGAACTGATTGTCTTCTGCACATGTTGGACAAAGCACGTGTTGAGAAGACCAGTTCTGTGCGCTGAAGTCCAGTTTCTTGAAGCCTCACGTAGTTTCAGAAGGAAATCACAGTCTGAAAGGACCCTGGCATCAAGAAGCCTTACCGATGGCACGCCACCGCCCAGAAACCTTCAGTGAATTCGGTCACAGTTGCTAACTCCTGTATGTGAGCGCCGTGATAAGAGAGGACAATTCTGGACATCCCCGCCAATATCTTCCGCCACGGGAATGAATGGTGTATCAACAAAGCCTCAATATTGCAGATGGCATACAAGTACCGAAGCAGCTGTCATTCATTCAGACGACACAGAGTCCAGTGAAGCGCTAACTCTGCTTTTGTGTAAAACCGTCAGGAAAAACACAAAGAAGAAAAGAAGAATGCCCTTACTGAACTGGTGTGAAACAAGAATGACTGCTAGCGTTCTGGGTTCTTCTGAACCTTTCGTGTGTTTGAACTAAAGTGTATCAAACCGGGTCTCCGCTCTTCTGCGGCATGACGCTACACAGCAAACAGTTTTCAATTTATTTATATCAACAGTTGTCGAACGCCTTATCTCAAGAGCTCCAAGCGCTTCACAATGGCAGCTATGGTGCTGTACTCTGCGTCTGATCTCTAATAACTGTGCGACTTTAAGCAAGTGACTGTAGCGTTCCACAGCTCGTTTCTGAACTGCCACCGAAGTGGTTACAGCGGTGTTTGGTTGTTGCATGGCTGGTGCCACGTGAAACAGCTGCCGTCGCGGCGCAAGTTGTGTGTACACCATACAACTATGCACCAGTTTACAGTGTGACTTTATTTGAAGCCACAAAGGATCAAACGGACTGATACAGTCGTGGGTGTTGCACGGGGTGTTCACGGCTTGCGAATGGTTGCGGCGTGCTGTCGGACTGCCCCACTGCATTGTGTGGGGCGGGGAACGTCAGGTCTGACTGTCACCATCACCTGGCTTCCTGAGTGGCGCCAGAACCACCCTGTCTTGCCATGGGATTTGACCCCACAGGAAAATCAACACGACTATTAACCCACGACGCACGAACCACGTGCGCTGCCAACAATAACAACGTGAGACTTCCATTTCAATAATCACAGCCTAGTGATAAGTTATATCACTTTACCAACAGGATAATAAACATAATTGTTCAAAACGCTTCTCAAATATTAGTCTGAGACTGTGCCCAAGTTAGTTGCACACAAATTCAGTCTGAACACACATACAACATGGGAACTCTCACAACAGCCCAGAACGGTCAGAGTAGTAGAAGCATGCCTGCAAAGTCTGTAACTGTGCGGACTCGCTGGTATTTACAATTAAGCCAATTACCCACTCGTTCTATTCCTCGCTATTACAGGAGGTTCCCACAATAAGCATGTTCCTCCATTTTCCAGCGAGACGATAAGGGGCAAGTAGTCAACAGACTGAACAACAGTTTGTTCAAGACTGTGTACAGCGGTCTTCCTATCTTGCTTTACGGGTGCTCCTAATTGAGCCGATTGAGCCACGGGTTTTCCGAGCCACAGCCATCTCACGTACGTGCCGATCCGAGGCAAAGACGGGTTACTTACGGCCCACCGCTGTAAAGTGTTTTCGTAGCCGGGTGCCAGCCCCGACACAATTGATCTAGTCGTGCGTTTTCTAACACGCCTTTCTGAGGTTAAAAGACAGCGGCACGCAAAAGGGTGTGTGAGTAATATCCGGGACCGTCTTTCACAGGTAGACGTCTTGGGTTACGCTTGTTTATCGGCAAGTAGTCTGTGGATATGTGCTGGGGGAGGGGGCGGGGGAGGGCAGGGGGAGGGGCAACAGATTGGTAAGAGAGAAGGCCTGCACCTGACAATACGTCGTCGTCATTATTAGAATGATTCTGCATTTAGCTAGGCACCGAGTCGCCCCTGTTTACTGCCTGTCCCACTACGGAGGGCAACATTTCAGACAGTACGGTACCGTACGATTAGCTGTCTTGGACTACCACGTTTTGTGTTAATAAATGTATGTATTACAAACCGCTGATTTTTTTAATGGATTTTTTTTGGATTTTTTAAAATCCGTCCCCTAGCTTCACAAATTCAGCCAACCTATAGGAATCCCCGAGATGACTATGATAATGATGATGATGGCAATAATGACGACGACGACGAGGAGGAGGATGATTTACTGACCTTGTCTCCGAAACACGTGGTTCACGAACACTGCCTATCCGGTGGCCTCTTTGCTCCACAGACACAGCCCCTGTCCCGGATGCAGCTCAATTAGTGTCCCCTCTGGTGACGTGCTGACAGTCCAAAGCTAACCAACACTCCCTCTTTTAGACTTGCAGTCAGTCAAAAATAGCTCTCTCTCTCTCTCTCTCTCTCTCTCTCTCTCTCTCTCTCTCTCTCTCTCTCTCTCTCTCCCTCTCTCTCTCTCTCTCTGTGTGGACGGATTTGTTAGAATCACACGTCTGCCTAAAGATATGTGTGTTGTATACATGTATGCCCATGGAAGAAATTTAATTCTGTTTCTGCACACCCTGCATTAATCAATTTGCTTAATCGTGCTTATAATAATTATTTGTTTGTGGTATTGTCCTGTTTATTTGTGTTTGTAGTATAGCAAGGACTGGCTGTTACACAGGTCCAAATGGACCTAACGCTGCTATCCTTGAGTATTAAAGTGTTCGAGTTCGAGTTCGATCTCTCTCTCTCTCTCTCTCTCTCTCTCTCTCTCTCTCTCTCTCTCTCTCTCTCTGGTAACGGATAACAAAAGAGTCAAAACAGAAAGTTAAACAGCTCGACCTTTGGTGCACAGAGATTGAGGTTGGGTCTCTTTAACAGCTCTCAACAAACTGCACTGCATGTAAGATAAAAACACAAAAAGATAAATAAATGTTTCTTAATTTCAAAAATAACTTTTTTTTTTAATTACACAATGCAAACCATGAGCACATTTTAACGAAAATACTTTTTCAAGCAACAAACAGGCAGATAATGAACTTGTAAACGATGACGGCAGTGAAATTTGATAGACTTAGCTTTAAAAAATAAAATAAAATCCGGCAACAGAAAGTTACAGCAGATTCAATTCCACTCCAATGAACGTTTGTTCATTTTTTTTATATATTTTTTTTTTGTGTGTGTGTGTGTGCATTGTTCGTAGCTTCAAAAGAGCGTCTTCACTGAAAAACTTGCGCATGCTTTGTAGCGTCTAATTAACATAACCTTTTTTCTTCTGAACTTTTGTTTGTTTTGATTTGGTTTCAGAACGCTGTCAGTCAGCTTTGTTTCAGATTCTGACGGTGCATACATGCAGCTAGGTGTCTTCTTCTTGTCGTTCGCACACTGTGTCACTAGCTGGTTACAATCCGGTCTGTTTGATGAACCGGGCTGTCCTCTCCACTTCGGGCCGAGGGCCGCCAAGCCTGATCAGCAGGGGGATCTCCGCTGGCCTGTGGGTCTTCTCCAGCCTGAAGTGGCTGAGGCATCTCTGCAGGATGAGCTTTGCTAACACCATGGACCTATATATAGGTCCATGGCTAATACACATGGGGTTTAGAGAGCCGGTATGGCCTAGCGGTAAGGCGGTAGGCTGGTAAGCGGAAGGACCTCGGTTCGATACCGTTTCGGCTCTCCTTTCTCTTCAAAAGTTGTGGTTTGTGGACACTGTCTTGTGAATTTGTCCCTCACAGTTAATGAAACATTAAAATGGCTCTCATCGCTGCCCATCTGAATGCAGGTCATTCTGGTGGTGACAGTGTAGCGATAGGTATATAATCTCCCTCTTCCCCCCTCTCCCCCTTTCTACCCGTCCCTAATAAGCCTTATGGTTTCTGTGGACGTTAAGCATCATGTTAACTTACTTCACACATGGGGCAGAGCTCAGGAGCTGTGTGCAAGCCGAGGTGGACGTCCTGGGCTCCCGTCTCTAATAAGCCTATGGTTTCTGTGGACGTTAAGCAACACTCAACCAACCAACACATGTGTCGTTGGTTGGTTATACTTGCTCAACGCAGTTGTCTCCGAAGCGGTACCTGTGGGGACCGAGATCCTGGAGGTAGGGGAAGAGGGAGACTGTACCTAACGCTACAATGCTACCACCAGAATGACTCCTGCACTAAGATGGGCAGCTATGAGAGCTATTTTGATGTTTAATTAATTATGAGGGACAAAGTCACAAGACAGTATGATCCTGGTCGTTTTCACACCTAGTTCAAAGCCGTATAAGGGTAAGTCCGACACACGGGTGAAAGGACAAACCTCCTTTCGTACGATTCTAAACTAAAAAAGAGAAACGACCAGGATCACAGTCATGAACCGGTCACACCTTTGGCCATCGACTTATATTCGACTCAGTAAACACAAGTGCACGCTTAGCTGGTGATGGCATTGATGAGTTGATGCTTAATGTCCTCAGATGTCATTTGACATATTAGGGACAAGTTGTGACCAATGCCGAAGCACGGTTCAATAAAAGCCACATACGTAAGGTGTATACGTGTTTAGCTGTAACCTGCCACCTGCACTTTTGGCAGAATGACCGGGATCTTTTACGTGCTACTGTGGTAACACGGGGGTGGAACGGATACCGAAATAAGAGTCAGCACAGAAAGTCGACCCTGGAGAAGAAAATTCTCCCGCCGTTCCAGCAGGGATTCGAACCCGCGACCTTTCAATCACGAGTCCGGCGCTCTAACCACTGAGCTATCCCTGCCCCTATGTGATGGCATTCATGATGGGTCACGCTTTAAACTTCTGTTAGCGTACTGGCCGCCCGCTGACACCGGCAACGGACCGGTCACGCTTTGATGTGAGCGTCGACCAAAGCCGCGACAGGGCACGCTGATTTAAAAGTCAGCGGTAATCCGGGCACTGGACATCGGTGACGCTTGGATTCAATACCGACCGTAGACGGTCATAAGGATCAATCGCAGGTGATCAGACGATCGACCTCGACGTCAAATGGCAGTGAGGTCCTTGTTGCGTTACGAAGGCATGACGATTTTATGTGTATGCATGAAAAGCTCTTTACACGGCTCATTACTCATCGCAACCCCCGCAACCGACATCCCACCGTATATGTCTGCCACTGGAAAGTCTGAAGCTAAAGCTGCGTGCCTCTTTAAAGGTCAAGTGTCAACGGCAAGCCTGTGCGTACAGTAGACTATCTATTATTAGATGTGATGACGTTCTGACTTTGCCCCAACCCGTCTCACCTCTCGGACTGTGTTTTCAATCAACAACCCCCACCCCACTCTATACCCAGGCTCTCTCTCTCCCCTCCCCACCCCCCCCCCCCCTCCCCAACTCGCACTTCAACACCTCTCATTTTTGTCGTCTGATTTCCTTCCTTCGTCCGATCGGATTACCTCCAACTTGATCAAAACAGATAATGATATGGCACAGAAAGACATACAGAAGCTGACCAGTTGAAAACAGTATCAGTTACAAGTCAAACAACTGTAACTACAAACAAAAAACAAACAAATCTGAAAACAATCGCTGTCAAAGAAGCAAATTCAAAACAGTGGTAATTACAAAAGAAACAAAGTGAAGGTAATACGAGCAGCGATTAGCCGTCTACTTCAGCAACACGAAGACACGAAGAGGACACGGGTCAAAACTGTTGTTTTGCTCAAGCTGCCTCGCGCCTCTCTTGCATAGCTTGGAACGACGTGGAAAAAGGCGCGTAATAAGAAACTGTTGTCAGTCACGCCGAGGAAACGTTATCCGATTAAACACTAGGTAACCCGATCGTGGTTCAGCTAAAAACAGTCGTCTGCCTACCCCCTGTGTGTGCTTACCCCCTAGGCGATACTGAAAAGGGATAAAGCAACGCAGTTCGCAAGGAAAGCCATCCAACCACTCACCGTTCATATTATCGTTGTGTTCTGGGTTCTAGCCACTGAGCTAAAAAGATCTTTCTGGTTCTGGAATTAAAGGAGGCCGAAGTGAAGACGGGTTTTTGGATTGTGGACATTGTCTTGTGACTTTGTCTAACACTTCCTATTGAAACTTTAAAATGGCCCTCATTGCTGTCCATCTTAATGCAGGAATCATTCTGTGGTGACAGTGTAGCGATAGGCATATAATCTCCCTCTTCCCCCACCTCCATACCCCCCCCCCCCCCCCCCCCCCCCCCCCATCCCCGTCCCTAATAGCCTTATGGTTTCTGTGGACGTTAAGCACCACGTTTACTTACTGACGGGGTTTTGCGGGTTGGAAAACGCCTGGAGCCAACATTTCAACTTAGGTACCCGGCCTACCGCCATCTGCATCGTCCCTGATGAACCGTTTGAGGATGGTGTGGACGCCAGGCCCCATGAAAGGAGAGAGGTGCTGCGGATGTAACACTTACTGTTAGCTAGGTCAGGCTCTTAAGGCCCGAGCATAAAACAGAATAACAGTCAACACTTTTCCAGCAGACGCAAGAAAACAAGAAAACTTCCAGTAAACCCATTCTCAGTCCTTCTTCCCCTTCTTCCCCTTCTTCTTCTTCTTCTTCTTCTTCTTCTTCCTCTTCTTCTTCTTCTTCATTCGCCCTGATATAACCGTACTGGTCAACAGCGTGTAAAAACAACAAACAAACAAAAAAACAACGAAAAACAACAACTAAGATACTTCTTTTTTTAACCCAGGAAGATAAGCCTTTTAGTCTCTTTTTCTTTCTTCCTCTTTTTTTTTTTTGGTGTGTGTGTGTGTGTGTGTGTGTGTGTGTGTGTGTGTGTGTGTGTGTGTGTGTGTGTGTGTGTGTTTTGTTGTTTTTCGTTACAACAACTTTGCCTCTTTGATCAGCGCTTGAAACACTCTGGTGTTTTGTTTTTGTTTTTGGCGCGCAGGAACTCGGCTGTATTTTATCTTCTTCAAAGTACGCTAAACTGAAAGCGTCCCGGGTCTAAAAACACCCTTCCATAAAATCCCCTTAACATTTGCATTAACGGTGTGTTTTTCCTGCCGAACTAAAACGTGGGCTGGGTTTAAAACAGCTCGGTACCAGGCCAGCAATAACTGTTCCTTTTTTCTTGTTTTTTCTCCCACCGACCATCATGCGGCAAACAAGACGGGAGATTCCAATTAGTATGAATAAAAAACGGAATCGGAAACGTTAAAAATCGAGCAAGCAGAAGGGGAAAAAACGTGCCTAATTGCATCTGTACAGAAAAACGGATTACGGAAAGGCTTGCAGTAAAACAAACCATTTTCTGATCAGACCGGGGCGCAACTAATACCGTTGGCGCTGAGGTTCCAGTATCATGACGGCGTACCCATGGAACCTTCTCTTAAGAGGGCAAACCCTTAATGCGGCCAAACGTCAGAGCACGCGGACAAAGTTCAGAACGTGCATAGTTTCAGATGCAGACGACGGTGGTCATAACAGAAAAGAGGAGTGGGTACCAGGTTACTGGTCAAAAAGGTTCCCTTGAACACAACACGAGGAGGGGAAGCAGCCCTTACTGGTGTGTGTGTGTGTGTGTGCGTGCGTGCGTTCGGTGTGAACGTCACACAGAGGTGCCACACAGGCAGGTGGCTTAAAATGAAGACTACAAAGCCGCGGACGCCTTACTGGTCTTGCGGCGAGGCTGAAAGGGGGTAATTTTCCCCAAAATAGATCCCGAGTTCGATCTCGTTATTTAAGCCCTCTTCGTCCTCCGGGCACACGGGTAGTTTACAGTTTTGCTGACCTGTCGCTGTGCACGCTGCAGTCCTCGTCACAGCAAAGTGGTCTCATTCCACTCACTGTCTGCTACTGGCCCCATTACACTGTCCGCTGCTGTCCTCATTACACTGTCTGCTACTGGCCTCATTCACTCACTGTCCGCTACTGGCCTCATTACACTGTCTGCTACTGGCCTCATTCCACTCACTGTCCGCTACTGGCCTCATTACACTGTCCGCTACTGGCCTCATTACACTGTCCGCTACTGGCCTCATTACATTGTCTGCTACTGGCCCCATTACACTGTCCGCTGCTGGCCTCATTACACTGTCTGCTACTGGCCTCATTCACTCACTGTCCGCTACTGGCCTCATTACACTGTCTGCTGCTGGCCTCATTCACTCACTGTCCGCTACTGGCCTCATTACACTGTCCGCTACTGGCCTCATTACACTGTCC
>OY757549.1:2230321-2255321 GCA_963584105.1 Alviniconcha strummeri
CTGTCAGCTACTGGCCTCATTACACTCACTGTCCGCTACTGGCCTCATTACACGCACTGTCCGCTACTGGCCTCATTACACTCACTGTCCGCTACTGGCCTCATTACACTGTCCGCTACTGGCCTCATTACACTGTCCGCTACTGGCCTCATTACACTCACTGTTTGCTCCTGGCCTCATTATACTGTCAGCTACTGGCCTCATTACACTCACTGTCCGCTACTGGCCTCATTACACTGTCCGCTACTGGCCTCATTACACTCACTGTTTGCTCCTGGCCTCATTATACTGTCAGCTACTGGCCTCATTACACTCACTGTCCGATTCTGGCCTCATTACACTCACTGTCCGATTCTGGACTCATTACACTCACTGACTGGCCTCACTACACTGTCTGCTACTGGCCTCATTACACTGTCCGCTACTGGCTTCATTATACTGCCCGTTACTGGCCTCATTACACTCACTGTTTGCTACTGTCCTCAATACACTGTCCGCTACTGGCCTCATTACACTGTCACATACTGGCCTCAATACACTCACTATCGGCTTCACTGCACGTGCAGCTCCCTCTTCAGGCGACAGCAGTGTTCTCTGTTCGAGCTGCACTGCTTGACATTTTCACGTCAGTGGCCACCTTCGCAGCTATCAGGATGACATAGTGTCACAAACTTATGGTCAGGGGAATCGCCCCCATGAATTAGTTATTACCTGGATTTTAACGTCCGGTCAACCACACAAGGTAACCTCACGACGATCAACCTCTACAGTCAAAAGTAGAGCATACACATATTTCACAATCACACCACTTGTACATTCCTAATTCTCATCAACGGTGAAACGGCTATATTTGTCACGCCTATTAGTATTACAACATACGAACTTTAGGATGATGGCGGTAGTGGAGGTGATGCTGGTGGTGATGCTGCATGATAATGGCCACGACGACAACGGACCATAATACTGACTGTGGTTAGTGGTGGTCATACTGTTGGTGATGAGATCATAATGCTGCTGCTGCTGCTGATGATGATGGTGATGGTGATGATGATGATGATGATGGTGATGATGATGATGGTGATGATGATGATGGTGATGATGGTGATGATGATGGTGATGGTGATGATGATGATGATGATGATGATGATGATGATGATGATGGTGATGATGATGATGATGATGATGATGATGATGGTGGTGGTGATGATTATGATGGTGGTGGTGATGATGATGATGGTGGCGATGATGATGGTGATGATGATGATGGTGGTGATGATGATGTCGACGACGGTGACAACGATAATGGTGGTGTGGTGGTTGCAGGAAAACGTGGCCGTCGTTGGGTTACTGTAGTCGTATCAGCTGGTGAGTGATAAGAGTCGCTTAAGTAGTGGTGCCCCATGGGCTTTGCGGGCAAGTAAGCCACCCACTTTGGTTTTCAATAATGCATGCGTCTAGTGAAACGCCGAATGCAAGTGCAAATGAAAGTGGATCAACCCAACACACGGAGGATGCAAAACGAACGCCTTTTTAGCAGGAAAACACAAAACAACATGCATATTTTCGGCACAGATACTTCCAGAGCATCACGACTCCTACAATCAATGTTGAAAAAAGCTGCCGCTGTATCGGAAACACAATCCATATTGTATTTAGAAATTCCGTGTTGAGCCCCATAAGCCTTACAGAAGGTCCAGTCTGCAGACACTGCATCTCAGCGAATGCCGAGTCCCACCCCCGGTCATTAAATCAACGCTGAAATCGATGCAGAAGGCATGTCAGAATAAGGAGTCTACGGGAAGAACGTAATTATTCTCTGGAGGTCGCTCCTCCCACACCCAGCCCACAACCTTTAAACATGAATTCAGAAAAATGCATAGCAATTCCCCCTCCCAGCCCCCCGATCCCCCCCCCCCCCACCCCACCCCACCCCAGCCACATCCCAGCCTCCCTTCTCAATAACAAAAATATATTCAGCATCAAGAGCTCATCTCGTTCAAGTGGGCCCGAAAGTGTGGGACAGATTGACAGGCCCGGCATCTGTCTGCAATCGGAACCCTTGCAAAGCCTGTCTTATCTCATCTGACTGCAGCGGACGGACCCGAAACGTAGTCTTCGGTCGCCGGAGACAAAGCGGAGGGTGGGGGGGGGGTGGCGGGGGGGGGGGGGAGGGGAGGGGGGGTTGGCTCTAGACAAGACAAAAGCAAAGTGCATAAATCGTCGGCAGGCTGACGTTCTGATCCTGCCGTCTGCATCCGCACAACAAATAATCCCATCGTGTCCCGGCTAAACGTCTCCGTTTCCAGGCAGTTGTGATTGCTTCTGATATGCCGGGAAACAAAAACAAAGGGAGTTTGGGTTGCTGTCGGAAACCGGCTGCTTCGTGTGTTTACTAAATGCTCAGAAACGTTGAGTTTCTTCAACTTTGCTTCTGCACAGTTTGCCTGAGAAGTTAGATTTTGACTCTGAGCATGACGTCCCATGATGTCATACAGGCAGGCACAAAACACATCGTCACGGACGTCAGTGACGTCACAAAGGCAGGGAAAGAGCTCAGGGGTTAGGATCTTTTTAAATGCCGTTGAATGAACCACGGAGACGGAAATTAATGTCAGAACTGCCGCAGCAGGTGTAGTTAACGAGCGGGACAGGCTGGGAAGGGAGCACGCTCTGAAACACTGTCCTGGATAATGTCAGTGTGTGTCAACCGTTCCACTTGCCCTGACATAAGCTACATGCCTGAATGCGCATCAAAAGCGACTTATTGATCCTTGTCACGTTGCCCTCCCCGGACAGCTAAACAATAAGAACAAGACGGAAACACTTTTTTTCGCATTATTATTACTCAAGGCAAAACATACCCACTTCATCAGGAACAGGATATTAATCTTTCCTGGGCGGCATTTACCCCCCACTCCCCGCGCCCCCACCCCCTCCCCCGCCACCCCCACCACCCCCGCATTCCCGCCTCCTCCGGAGCCAAGCAGCCCGAGCGCGGAGTTGAGGATGTGGCTTTATTGGCCGAAGGGGATGAGGCGGTTAAGGCGCCAGGCAAGCTTTCTCCGGTAATGGACAGCTCCATCCGAGCAGACAGAGATCACTTTATATACTCAGCTCGCATCAGCTCGCACCAGTCAATATAGCCAAGACGGCGGCAGTACACAATGAAATTACAGCCCGCGGACAGCGAGAAAAGGCGAGACCTCGGGAAACAAAACAGATGTCGAAAGGATCGGGAAAGAAATCGATGCGGTTTTTACTGGACATGTCTGACTGTGCATATACGTAATGGAGGCGGGTGGCAGTTGTGTTCTGCGCGTCTTTAAGAGCGGAAGAAGACACGCTGCTTCAAGCAAGGAAGCTGTGCTGGTACGGTGCAGCAAGCAGAAGTTGGTGCGATGGATCCTGGAGGAGGTGCAGGTAGGGAGGAGTCAGGAAGAAATGTTGGTACGATGGAAAAAGGACCTCGGTACGAAGGGAAAACGAAACCGTTAGTACAGAGGAGAAAGGAAGACGTTGGTACTAAGGAAAAAAGAAGACGTTGGTGCGAAGGACAAAGGAAGACGTTGGTACAATAGAAGATGGAAACGGAAAACACTCCATTAAACCTCAACGAACCACGTACAAAGTCCGCACTAACTGAACCAATCCCTTGTGGACCACCTGAAGTTCCGCATTTAACTGGACCATTCCTCAGTGCACTATCGGAAAAGCCCGCACTAAACCGGACCATTTTCCCCAACGGACCACATGAAATCTCGCATTAAACAGGATCATTTCCCAGCGGACCATTGCCCAACGGACCACGAGAAATGTCCAATAAACCGGACCACTGCCCAACGGACCACCTGAAATCCCGAGTTAAACATGACCACTGCCCAACGGACCACCTGAAATCCCGCGTTAAACATGACCACTGCCCAACGGACCACCTGAAATCCTGAGTTAAACATGACCACTGCCCAACGGACCACCTGAAATCCTGAGTTAAACATGACCACTGCCCAACGGACCACCTGAAATCCCGCGTTAAACACGACCACTGCCCAACGGACCACCTGAAATCCCGCGTTAAAAACGACCACTGCCCAACGGACCACCTGAAATCCTTGCATTAAACATGACCACTGCCCAACGGACCACCTGAAATCCTCCATTAAACATGACCACTGCCCAACGGCCCACCTGAAATCCGGCATTAAACATGACCACTGCCCAACGGACCACCTGAAATCCGGCATTAAACACGACCACTGCCCAACGGACCACCTGAAATCCTTGCATTAAACATGAACACTGCCCAACGGACCACCTGAAATCCTTGCATTAAACATGACCACTGCCCAACGGACCACCTGAAATCCTTGCATTAAACATGACCACTGCCCAACGGACCACCTGAAATCCGGCATTAAACATGACCACTGCCCAACGGACCACCTGAAATCCGGCATTAAACACGACCACTGCCCAACGGACTACCTGAAATCCGGCATTAAACACGACCACTGCCCAACGGACCACCTGAAATCCGGCATTAAACATGACCACTGCCCAACGGACCACCTGAAATCCGGCATTAAACATGACCACTGCCCAACGGACCACCTGAAATCCGGCATTAAACATGGCCACTGCCCAACGGACCACCTGAAGTCCTTGCATTAAACATGGCCACTGCCCAACGGACCACCTGAAATCCTTGCATTAAACATGACCACTGCCCAACGGACCACCTGAAATCCGGCATTAAACATGACCACTGCCCAACGGACCACCTGAAATCCGGCATTAAACATGACCACTGCCCAAAGGACCACCTGAAACCCGGCATTAAACATGACCACTGCCCAAAGGACCACCTGAAATCCGGCATTAAACATGACCACTGCCCAACGGACCACCTGAAATCCGGCATTAAACATGACCACTGCCCAACGGACCACCTGAAATCCGGCATTAAACATGACCACTGCCCAACGGACCACCTGAAATCCGGCATTAAACCAGCATCCCTATAGCGCGCACCGTCAGATCCCTCATCACCATGGACCACACGGCAGCGGACCTGTACGACATCCTCCTCCACATCCTGGCGTTCCCCGGGCGGACACAGACGCGAAAACACAGCTGTAATTACAGCAACAAGGCCACGGCAAATCCGGTGCGACACGGGTCGACAAAGGAAAATCAATGGAGCGACTAAGTGCGCTGAGATCAAACAACTCGATCGCTGCAGTAGCGCCGCTGCTGAAGAGAAACCGACCACTTCCTAGGTGCACGTCTGACGCGGTCTTGCTGCGCCAGACTCTCCAGTCCACTAAGTGCTGAGGGCTCCGTGAGCTGAACGGCAAGACCTCCCCTTGTGCTCCCAGTTAATTAGCAATAGTGACTGTTTCGCCGGTGATGTGGGCTGATATCAGTTCACAAAGGGCTGCTGTAAGGTGCCACTGATCTTACGACTGGTAAGTAAACATGGTGCTTAACGTCCACAGAAACCGAAAGGCTTATCAGGGACAGAGCTCAGGACTGGTTGGTTTAGTGTTGCTTTACGTCCACAGAGGCGAGTTGGCCTATTAGGGACGGGGACAGAGTGGGAAGGGGGCGAGACAGTGAAAGGCTCGACCGCGGAAACCGCCCGAAAAAGACCGGAGAGACCGTAGACCGCCGCCAGAACAATGGAAGTGTTAAGGCGGTGTCCCCTCGCCATTGCCCAGCGACTTGTGCACTGCGCAATTGCTCTTTCAACTGCTGTGCTGGACAGAGTCACTAAGACAATGTCCGTTGCACCGCTGTTGACGAACAGCTTGGACAACTCGAAGCAAAAGACGTCCAACTTGCTCAGCCCAGCACCACCTCCCTACTCATGATCTCTTCTGGGCAAAAGTGACCCTCAGGACTGGGCTGTAACATGCATTTATATATCACTGACTGAACAACTCCTCCGACTGCTGATCTGATATTGTCTTGGTAAGTACAGGAACAAGAACAAAGGAGATGGGGGCGGGTGTCACACACACACACACACACACACACACACACACACACACACACACACACACACACACACACACACACACACACCTGCAGATGCAGACTGTTTTCATACACTACTCCGCAAATACTCCCTCTTGCTTAATACCCCGTAAATACTCTTGTAGCTCTCAATACATGATGGACCCAGGCAACCGAGACGAAAAAGATATATACATGTAATCAGAAAAGTCGTGGAACATCCTTTCAGGAAGACGAAAGGGGATAGAAAGCCTTAGTGTTCGAAAACTAATAAAGACCAGGTTTAGTTCACCGTTAACTTGCCTTCATAACGCAAATGCCGCTAACAATAGCTAACTCTCAGTTCGGAATTAGGTTCGGGAAGAACATGCGCAGAGATTCACACAAAACGCAGATGCTGCATGCCAAGTTATTGTATCATTGACACGGTGTCCACGTAGAGCATCCTTGGTTTCAAAAAAAAGAAGAAGAAGAAATCATTCCTCTTTTTCCTTCTTCTTTTTTTCTTCTTCTTCTTCTTCTTCTTCTTCTTCTTCTCTCTCTCTCTCTCTCTCTCTCTCTCTCTCTCTCTCTCTCTCTCTCTCTCTCTCTCTCTCTCTGCGTCAGTTCTCTAAATAGTAAAATAGCTTCGCTGCGTTTTCCTGTTTACCTCTCATTGCTGTTACCGCACTGGGGGTGTTGGAAATAGATTTGCCAGTTCTAATTTTAAATCCTTGAAATAGCTCTTTGGCAAAGCTGTGCGGGATTGGGAACAGACAAAAGCTGCCACCGACCATTAAGCGACAGGGATCAGACAAGCAAGGCGCCAGACTTGCGGAGCGGATTATTCCAGAGCTTGCTGGCGAAACAAACGGACCTAAGTCATCCAGCACACCGACAGTCACTGAGCGAAACAAACGGACCTCAGTCATCCAGCACACCGACAGTCACTGAGCGAAACAAACGGACCTAAGTCATCCAGCACACCGACAGTCACTGAGCGAAACAAACGGACCTAAGTCATCCAGCACACCGACAGTCACTGAGCGAAACAAATGGACCTAAGTCATCCAGCACACCGACAGTCACTGAGCGAAACAAACGGACCTAAGTCATCCAGCACACCGACAGTCACAGGGTGAAATAAATGGACCTAAGTCACGCAGCACACTGACAGTCACTGAGCGAGTTCTGGTTGTCAGTCAGTTAGTGACTAAATTCATGACTTTAACGTCCTGTCGACTGCACCGAGTCATCTCAGAACTAATAAGTTTGTTAGTTCTTGGATTTTAACCACATCCAAACACATAAATCTGTGGATCTTATTTTAGAACACTAGCAGTCTTTCTTGTTTCAGATTGATTTATTTTTCTTGGATTTTAACGTCCCGTCAATCACGCAGGGTCACCTCAGGACATCACACATTCACATTTCTTCTACACCAGTTTAACACCTGTCAAATCACCAGTCAGCAGCTAGTTCACATTTCTCAATGCAGCTCAGTCAACAGCAAAACGCACCCATGTCCAAAACGGTCAATGATTTCCAAATCTCCCCTGTCTCTCCATATTAACATTTCACTCATCAACATAACTATTTTCCAAGCAGGCATTCCCAACCAGTGTGCACTGTGCAGAGTCAACTGAGGCGAGAACATTGATCATGTTGTCAGGTTACAAAATGTAAGCACCGACGCTGTTCTCGGTGCAAATGGATCAGCTACACTTCTTCGGACTACTGCGATTACACAGCTGAACAGGTTAATCCTCTTTCAATCTATTTCACCAAGAACGATTCCATGCACACTTTAGTAGCGACAAAGAAAAAAAAAAGATATCCACTGCAAAGAGAAGATGTACTCGTTTTTTTTTTGTTTTTTTTTAATTATTATTTTTACATAGTTTTTTGTCAGGTATATAAAATTTAAAAAAGCCCATCCGATGGCCGACTACAGTGGATTAGATTTGGGAGGAGCTAACGACGAAACCCTCATTCGTTCGCAAGGAAAGGATCATCCTAGTGAAGTGCTTGAACTTGATAACCCCGCCTTGGCCTGGGCTGTGTCACAACACACTGACACCAGCAAGAACACCCAGGTACATTCAAATGTAGTTATGCACCTCGCAGTTATATGGAAACTAGGTACATTCAAATGTAGTTATGCACCTCGTAGTTATATGGAAACTAGGTACATTCAAATGTAGTTATGCACCTCGTAGTTATATGGAAACTAGGTACATTCAAATGTAGTTATGCACCTCGTAGTTATATGGAAACTAGGTACATTCAAATGTAGTTATGCACCTCGTAGTTATATGGAAACTAGGTACATTCAAATGTAGTTATGCACCTCGTAGTTATATGGAAACTATTTTCAGCCATGATCAGCTCCTGGCATAACAGCATCCACTTCCAGAAATGGAGACAGATCCACCAACGTGGCGGAGTAATCAAACACGGTCACATACGCCCTATTGTCACACTCTGGAATGGACACGGTGGAAAATTGTCAGTGTATATGTAGCTGGTGACCAACAGAGTGCCCAGCTGTGGAATGCTGCAACAACCAACAATATCAAAACGTTCTGTTCTTCAGTCTACAGATGAGTGTTTCGCACCGCCATAGACACTGTGAGCACCTGCCTAGTTGACTGCATGCTACAGGTACGTTTCAAAACGAAGGAATTCTAGCAAATTCCCAGTCCTGTTTGGACGTACGAGTAACAGTCGATTCAAATTAATAAGAAAGAAAAGTCTCTTTTCTAACTGGGACATGATTTGTTTGTTTTTGTTTATAGCTGTGTTTTTGTTGTAGTTGTTGTTGCTGCTGCTGCTGCTGCTGCTGCTGTTGTTGTTTGTTTGTGGGGTAGTTGTTTGTTTTTTGTGTTTTTTGTTTGATTTGGGGGGATTCGACATCAGACCTCTTCTACCTATATATCGCGAAAGGTATTCCCTTTAAATCGACTTTGGGGAAAAATAGAATGTTCCAGGTGCAGCTGTATTCATAATTAACGATGTCTCTGTAGATTGGATCATCTTCTAGGAACACCTTCAGGTTATTTATTCTCGGGTTTTGTCTTGCATTGCTGAAGGTGAGTGGTGGAGATGACAGGAACTGCGTTACAAATGGAGCCAAGATAAAATCGACACACGGCGGTCAGGACATAAGCAGCTTAAGATAAAACTGGGGCCTGGAAGGGAAAACAAGACCGGCAGGTGGTTCGATCCAAATTGCCAATCTTCACAAAATGCACATACACCATGCCAAAGGTGTGTGTGTGTGTGTGTGGGTGTGGGGGTGTGTGTGTGTGTGTGTGTGTGTGTGTGTGTGTGCGGGCGTGTGTGCGTGTGCGTGCGTGCGTGCGTGTGCGTGTGCGTGCGTGTGTGTGTGTGTGTGATTTTTCTCCCTTTCTAAGCGTGAACCTTCCCCCAAAAAGAAGTATTTTTGAAGTACCTGAAGCTCGAGGAAAAGTACACTGGATTGATGTTTTCCGTAAGCCAATGCCTATCGACTGGTCGTGGCGGGAACAAGACTGAAATATCGAAGTTAAATTGATCACATGCCTATTGTGTTTCCGTGAACCACCCTAAAGCTACTGCTGGGCTATGAACACTGTCATAAAAACTTTCTTTCTCTGCCCTACATTATGGGTGGATACTTCAAAAAAGCATGTCATTGCTGCCCATCTGAATGCAGATTGATTTTGGTGGTGATAATGCATCGTTACGTATAGGGGCCCTCTCTCCCCATCATCCAGGGATCTCGGTCCCGCCAGTACCCTGTCCCAGACAGCCTTGTGCTGAACAGGTTTGAAGATCTCGGTCCCGCCAGTACCCTGTCCCAGACAGCCTTGTGCTGAACAGGTCTGATGATCTCGGTCCCCGCCAGAACCCTGTCCCAGACAGCCTCGTGATGAAATGCCGCCATCGAGGAGGCACCAAAGTTCGTCGAGGAGTAACCAGAGGTGAACAACAATGATATCTGTCCAGCAATGGTATCTGTCCAGCAGTCAATTTCAATGGCCCAATAAGCAACAAACTGTCCACAGCAATCCCCAGCAGTAAGAAACCAACAGTCAATAATCAATGTCCCACCAGGAACACATCAGTTGTCAACATCGGCGCCCCGTCAGGAAGACGTCGGTTGTCAACATCAGCACCCCATCAGGAAGACGTCGGTTGTCAACATCAGCGCCCCATCAGGAAGACGTTGGTTGTCAACATCAGCACCCCATCAGGAAGACGTCGGTTGTCAACATCAGCGCCCCATCAGGAAGACGTCGGTTGTCCACATCAGCATCCCATCAGAAAGACGTCGGTCAATGCCCCGTCAGAAAGCCGGCGCCACTTGTCAACATCAGCGCCCCATCAGGAAGACATCAGCTGTCAACATCAATGCCCCATCAGGAAGACGTTAATCGCCAACACCAGCCCCATCAGAAAGACGTTAATCGTCAACATCAATACCCAACCAGGAAGCCGCCACTTGTCAACATCAACGCCCCATCGGGAAGACGTTAATCGTCAACATCAACGCCCCATCAGAAACTGGGCGGCAGTCCACAACAATGTCCTTGGCGGTCGGGCCGGGTCCCAAGACAGCCGTTGCCGCCCTTCCCCTTCTTCTCCAGGCGTGAAACCACGTGCAGCGCGTGCTGCTACGCTGGTGCTAACGGCCCCAGCGGCTTTCCCCGCCACCACAATCGATGGCCACACCCCGCCGCCAGACCACAATTGGCCAAATTGAAAGCACCGGCCTTGCAGGACCCCGTCAGAGACTCCGTCAGCAAGCAAGCAAGACACTCGCTCTGGCAGCAGCAGTCAATGGCGCACCGATGCTTCGATGGTTAGTTCTTAGGTTTTAACGTCCCATCAGCAGCACAGGACCAGCTCAGGACGAATCACACATTCAAATTTCTTCTATGTCAGTTCAAAACACAAGTCACTAAATGGCAAGCAAGAAGCTGGCCCGTAGCTCCTGATTCTACAGTCAGCAGAAAACGCAAGGAAGTTCAAAACGGTCAGCTGCAAACGCAAGGATGTCCAGCAGCAAACACAAAGAAGTTCAAAACGGTCACGAGCAAACACAAGGAAGTTCAAAACAGTCACGAGCAAACACAAGGAAGTTCAAGATGGTCAGCAGCAACAAGTACGTCTCACGTTGTGATCCAACACCAGACTCAGCTCCAGGTGTCCAGACGCAGGACGCGATGGCTAGGCGGTGTAAGACTTTTTGTGTCACTCTGCAAAGCGAGGAAAAGTCGTCTCAGACACTCCACCGTGGCACTAAACGCAGCGCCCTTGTAGCCTACATTCAACTTCAACACCAAGTCCAGACACATACGACAAAGGCCGAGCGGTTGCAGATGTATTTCTGACCCGGCAAAACGAGGGAAGGACAACCGAGACGGTAATGATCTCTTTCAGCGTGGCAGCGACTGGGCAGTCCAACACTCCTTTTAACGTCGTCTGTGGGTGGAGACTGGTGTAGGGTGTAGTGTCGTGGCCGACCACTTCAAGGTTTTAGGGGAACCCGGCAAAACCAGAGAAGAGAGTGCGAGATAGAAAACATTCTCCTCGGCCTCAGCAGCGACTAGGTGATCCAGCGCCTCATTGTATGCCGTCTAAAAAACACAGTAAAGGCCGAGTACTTTAAGAACCTGTTGGAGTGAGTGAGTGTATGGCTGAGACAGAGAGAGGGGGAAGGGTGAGAGGGTGGGGAGGGGAGAGAGGGGGGTGGTGAGAGGGGCAGGGAGAGACAGGAGGGAGAGAAAGGGGAAAGGAGAGGGAGGATGGAGAGGGAGAGAGGGAGGGAGAGTGGGGAGAGAGAAGGCGCAAGGAGAGACAGGATGGAGATACGAGAGGAGGGAGAGAGTGAAGATGGAAAGAGAGGGAAGGAGAGAGGGGTAGAGAGGAGAGAGAGAGTGTAGGGGGGAGGGAGAGAAAGGGGGGAGAGGCAGAGAGAAGGGGAAGGGGAAATAAGCTGACGGAGAGAAAAAGAGGGAGGGAGAAAGGGGGAGGGAGAGAGAGGGGGGAGAGAGAGAGAGAGAGAGAGAGAGAGAGAGAGAGAGAGAGAGAGAGAGAGAGAGAGAGAGAGAGAGAGGAGGGAGGGAGGAGGGAGGGAGAGAAAGGGGGGAGAGGCAGAGAGGAGGACAAGAAAATGAGCTGACGTACTCACTCTCCTTACATCCCACAGAGGCACAGCGGAGTCGGAATATAATTATGCACCTTTCTAGACCTAGCAACGGCTACACCTTACGAGCATGGAGTTATTTATCTGAAAACTTTTTGAGCGCCTCATCTTGAGAGGAGCCATAAGCGCTTCACAGTGGCAACTATAGCGCTATTCTCTGCTTCAAAGCAGACCCACAGCGCTTTAGTCGAATGCGACTCTGAATGAGTGACTATAGCTCTACACAGTGGGTTTTGAATACCCGCCGAACTGGTCACAGCGCTGTTTTCCTGTTACATGGCTGGTGCCACGTGAAACTGCAGCCGTCTCGGCGCAAGTTCTGTGTACACCACACAACCATGCACCACTTTACGGGATCACTTTATTCGAAGCCACATACGTAGGGTCAGTGCATGTGTGTTTAGCTGTAACCTGCCCCCTGCACTCTGCAAAATGACCGGGATCATTTATGTGCTACTGCGGTAACACGGGGGTGGAACGGACACCGAAATAAGAGTCAGCACAGAAAGCTGACCCTGGAAAAGACAGTTCTGCCGCCGTTCCTGCTGGGACTCGAACCCGAGACCTTTCAATCACGAGTTTGGCGCTGTAACCACGGAGCCATCCACGCTCCGATGCTCCGGAGTTTGCCGTCTAAGCTGAAGGACGCTAAACAGCACAGAAAGGCCGGCGACATGAACTGCATCAGCGCGTCGAGTGGTCTGTCTGTTCATTTTCTCCCGACTCTCAGCGAGTTCCGCTGACAGGACACAACCGTGAATGACACCGGTCGGATGCAGCGCATCACGTGCACAAACCATGACGCACTCGTGGAGAGCAGTGACGCAAATCTGAAGACACGGACAAACTAGATCCGACCAGCCTCCTCTGCTGGAACCAGCCCAGAAGCCCACGTCCTTAACCTTAACAAGGGACCGCTGATGGAGGAGTACAGAGGATGTGTTTATGACGGCGTCTCCGGCCGACTAGGGGACGGGAAGACGAGAAAAACAACAGGAAAGAGTGAGTGGCGATCGACAGAAGACATTTACATCGCCTTATTTATGTGATTGGGGTGGGGGTGGGGTGGGGTGGGGTAAAAGAAAAAAAAGCGGGAGAGAGGGAGGAGGAGACGAGAGGACACGTGTCGCCTACCGGTAATTGGATGAAAGGGGCGGAGGGGGACGGGGAGGGGGCGGAGGGGGGCGGGAGGGGGGACTTTGTCGTCTTGTGGTGATTAGGTGAAGTGTAGGGTGAGGGTACGGTAAGAGACGGAGAAGGAGGCAAAGGAGACTTTAATATAATTATCATTTTGTGGTATTACTGCCTGAAACGGTCGTGGTGGTGGTGGTGATGGAGGCGATGGTGGTTGTGGTGGTGGTGGTGGTGGTAAGGAACAGGGCCAATACGCAGGAAAAGCAAATAGCCCAATTAATCGCGTTTATCTTCTACACGGTGTCGACAGTGACAAAATCGACATATGCGTAGCGCAAATAGGACTATTGGGCCGGCCTAGACGCGTTTAAACGTACAGCCTCGTTTGTCTACCTGGCCCAAGAGCTGGACTTATGGACTCTTTAGCTAATTGGCGTTAGGGGCTATCCGCCATTATTTGGGGACTCTTTAGCTAATTGGCGTTAGGGGCTATCCGCCATTATTTGGGGACTCTTTAGCTAATTGGCGTTAGGGGCTATCCGCCATTATTTGGGGACTCTTTAGCTAATTGGCGTTAGGGGCTATCCGCCATTATTTGGGGACTCTTTAGCTAATTGGCGTTAGGGGCTATCCGCCATTATTTGGGGACTCTTTAGCTAATTGACATTAGGGGCTATCCGCCATTATTTGGGGACTCTTTAGCTAATTGGCATTAGGGGCTATCCGCCATTATTTGGGGACTCTTTAGCTAATTGGCGTTAGGGGCTATCCGCCATTATTTGGGGACTCTTTAGCTAATTGGCGTTAGGGGCTATCCGCCATTATTTGGGGACTCTTTAGCTAATTGGCGTTAGGGGCTATCCGCCATTATTTGGGGACTCTTTAGCTAATTGGCATTAGGGGCTATCCGCCATTATTTGGGGACTCTTTAGCTAATTGGCATTAGGGGCTATCCGCCATTATTTGGGGACTCTTTAGCTAACTGGCATTAGGGGCTATCCGCCATTATTTGCTCTTCATACACGAGGGCCCAGAAGATAAGGAGGAAGAGATTTTAAGTTGCGGTTGTTGATAAGATGATGAGGACGAACGGGAAGTGGAGAGAAAAATGGCGGGGGGGATATTATTGTCATCTCTCGGTGATTAGGCGAAGGACAGCGGGGTAATTAAATAAAGGGGGCAGAGGTAAGAGGGAAAATTTAAACCGTCTTTATGGCGATTGGGAGAATTGGAGCGGGAAGGACAGAGGTGGGGAGGACCCAATCAGCAGACAGTTAGTCTGTCTTCATAGTTCCAGAGGGAAAAGAGAGGAGACGTTTACGAGGATTTCAGTGATTGGAGAGAGGCACGGACGAAGGCGGAAGACGATGCCACAGACAGCAACGTGAGTCAGGAAGTGATGCTCATGGGCATACTGCTGCCAGACAGACGGACGAGGTGCTTATACCCAGGTCTTCCCATCACAAAGACCCCTCGTGTCACAAAGACCCCTCGTATCACAAAGACCCCTCGTATCACAATGACCCCTCGTATCACAAAGACCACTCATATCACAAGGACCACTCATATCACAAGGACCCCTCGTGTCACAAAGACCCCTCGTGCCACAAAGACCCCTCGTGCCACAAAGACCCCTCGTGCCACAAAGACCACTCATATCACAAAGACCCCTCGTGTCACAAAGAACCCTCGTGTCACAAAGACCACCCCTCGTGTCACAAAGACCCCTCGTATCACAAAGACCCTTCGTATCACAAAGACCCCTCGTGCCACAAAGAACCCACGTGTCACAAAGACCCTCGTTCCCTCATCACAACGGGTTCGTCGTCCGCCTGATGGACCTTGCCCACTTTAGCACACACCGTCATCGGGAAGAAAATGACCACCGCGTTTGCGTGACAGGTCTATACCCAGCCTGTCTGGTCGCAAACTGATATTCCGCCAACCACGGGGATAGGCGCAGTAGGCTGGTCAATATACATGCGGTGTTTTCGCGTTTAGCAAACAACGATACAATGACACGATCTTATTCCTCCCAAAGCCTGTCCCCGCCCTAATAAGCAAACACGCACGCACAACATATTCAGACACTAAACACTCGGGGTCAGGACCGGGCAGCGCTGCGCTGTAACTGCCTGCTTTCCTCGGAGACAAGCAGCCTGACCTCTGACGAGAGTTACTCTTCACAGCAGACTACCGCTATCTTGAGGCGGCCTTTTGCTAACATGGTGTTTCGCTGTTGTCAATGGTTCTTGCTCTTCGTTAAGTGTGTGTGTGTGTGTGTGTGTGTGTGTGTGTGTGTGTGTGTGTGTGTGTGTGTGTGTGTGTGTGTGTGTGTGTGTGTGTGTGTGTGTGATTGTCTAATTTTACACGTGAACAGTATCATCAGGACTGGCTGTTGTCTTTAGGTTTTTCTATCTCTGTGTTACTGTCAAGTTAGTAGATTTTGTTTGTTTGTTTGTGTGCTTCTTTGCGCTCAGGGTGTCGTTGGGTGTGCATGATTATTATAAAATTCATCAGATTACAATTACAAATGTGGTCCACTGATCACAAGGCGGTGTCTTAGTCTCAGTCTGAAGACTACCCAGGAGTAAATGAAGTGAAATAAACCGGAAAGGCCCAAATCTGAATTTTTAACACACAATTCCCTCAAATGAGCAAACCTCACACAGCTATTCAACGTTCTCAAGGCACAGAAGATGGCACTGGTTTGTCCTCTCCTGTCCTCTCTGTACCTGAGCTTGGTCTTCCGGTTGGGCGAGGGGGGGGGATCTCCACCGGCCAGTGAGTCTTCCTCAGTATGTAGCTGGGACATGTCAGCAGAAGGATCTCCACTGGCCAGTTGTCCAGGCCCGGAGACAGAGGACTGAAGGGGCTCGGTGTCCATGTGGTTGTTCAGTCTGTTCAGTCTGTCCAATCTGTTCAGTCTGTTCAGTCTGTCCAGTCTGCTCAGTCTGTCCAGCCTGTTCAGTCTGTTCAGTCTGTCCAGTCTGCACAGTCTGTCCAGTCTGTCCAGTCTGCACAGTCTGTCCAGTATGTTCAGTCTGTTCAGTCTGGTCGTTCTAAGCTCCTCCTCTCGGGAAGCGTCCAGAGTCTTGAGGCAGGAGGCTTTGGAACCAAACCAGCCAAAAAATTGGAAGTTTTCCACACACCGGAAGATCAATGGCTCTATGGTTTCAAACTCCCCCTCTCCAAACAAAACGGATGCATTACATTGTTCTTTAGCTTGCTGATGTCCGAAAGGAAAGTATATCGAGCACTTATGACCACTACCATAATATGAGACTCTGACATTTCGTGTAACAATCCTCCGCATTTCATCGTTAAAGAAACGACCCAGTTTCTCACAGACGTCTCAACAGATCGTCTTTGAACACGTCTTTCTCTGTGCACCAATCTGACACAGCATTATCTTGTACGCATATGTCTCTTACAACAATCTCGCACAGATTTACTTTGTAAACAGATCTGTTGCAACAAAATGACAATTAACACATTCCTTCAAAAAAGGTCTCGCGACAGAATTTATATCAAAGCACAATTCGTCCAGTCAGGTCTTAGCCACAACAAGCCGACAAAACATTCCTTTGTAACAGGTCTTGCTTACTCAGACAATGCATTCATTTAGAGCAGTTCTTGCCAGAACAATCTGAAAAAAGCATTCTTTCAGACCAGGTTTTTCTACAGCAGCCAGAGAGGCCACAGCATTCTTTCAGACCAGGTCAATACGACAGCGAATCCCGGGAGGAAAATGATTCGAACGCGTGAGATCAAAACGAATAAAAGCTCGAAATGCGCTAGGGAAACGTTCACACACACACACACACACACACACACACACACACACACACACACACACACACACACACACACACACACACACGAAGAAACAATCTAAAATGACAATCCAGTCCTTAGCCTAAAAGCTCTTGTGCAACACCCAAAACTACAATAGCCAGTAAAAAAGAAAAAGAAAGAGGTAAATATGCTCCAAAGGACAGATCTACCACAAACCTCACAAACCTCTCATTGGACTGGGTAGGGAGGGGGTAGGCCTGTGCTCCTTTTATTCTAAACCTATTTATTTTGCCATCGCAACATTTAATACGTTGTCTTGGGTGGGGCGGCAGAGGAACCAGAAGGCCAAGCGTGGAGCTGTGGCGGGGTGCAGCAGTGTTCACAAAGGTTCTCAATAATTCATGTCTCTGTGATGAGAACCGCTCATCTCCTGAAGCCGGCCTCAGGGCTGATGCACAGTCGGAGGACAACGTTTGCTTTCAGACGACGTGCCTCAAACACCGGAAGAAAAGAAAAGCCTACAAAGTTCCTGCTTCACTCCGTAGATCGCGGTACATCGGTCTGTAACCCACGCCTCCACCCCCACCCCACCCTCCCCACCCACCTAGGGTGTCTTTATGCGGTTGACAGAACGTTAAATCCAACAACTAAGTAACTGTGATGGGGGGAGTGTTGAGTGGGTGGGGGATGGGGGGTGGGCTGGGGGGCTTTTTTCTGTAAATATATGTAGACAGATTGCTGCTTCATTACCTAACGCCCTGACGAAGACACATTCTGCCAAAACTGTTGTTCGAATTCGATCCAAATTCGTCATCTGCATTGATGAGTACATCTGAGTAATTTATGTAAGTACTTCTGATGATGGTGGTGGCTGTTTGAGTGCTTGTTGCTGTTTTTGTTTCTTTCTTTGTTTCTTTCTTTTGTTGTTTTGTTGTTCCACCATTCTTAGTTCGTACCTTTTTCCCCAGTGCAACAAAACTATGCCGTGTCCGTAAACACCAGCAGAAGAATAGCTATGGCATGTCAACGTTTTTATGCCGAATCTACTGCGGTAAATCCCTGCGAATGGAATAGTATTACAATGGCTGCGATTGGCTGATAGTCAGAATGTGTTGGATAAAAGCGTATATCCCAGTATCAGTCTTCGTTTTCAAACCAATCACAGCAAAGGACAAAGTTTACAGGTAAAAGCGGCAATGTAGATTTTGTAGTCCGCATTCGCAGCTTCCGTAGTCCGCAATATGAACTCCATCACAAATGTACTTGCTCCGTACTAAGGCAAAAACGCCCTCAACCTTGTTTACTTACTTGCAAAAACACACATTTTTCAAAGCCATCATTTGCACCTAAATGAAATATCATCATTGGGGTGTGTTCTGTTCCCCCCCCCCCCACACACACACACACACACGCACAACCACCCCACACCCCCCCCCCTCCACAACCACCCCCCACCCCACCCCACGCCCTCTCTCCCACCCCATCCCCCTGCTACGCCCTGAACTGATTTCGAGTGTGTCGATCTTGCGCATAAATTATCATGACATTTGTTTCACTGTTTTTCTTTTGTTTTTTAATCATCCGTAATGATTTTGAACACAAGGCCATATCCTGACATAATTCTGAGACCAGACTGCCATCAGTCCCAGTGATTTTGCTCGTTGCAGCGTTTTCCGGTGGGTGTACCACGATCGACGGCAGTACCTGGCACACCACCGCACGACGAAAAGGGCACATAGGGGAGAGGGGGCAAAGGCAAGCCCGCTCTCGCCAGAGGAACGTTTACAAACACACAGCTAACGAACTACACTTTCACGTTGTTTGTTGGCGCTCACACTTCCACATAAACTTCCAACTGAGTCACTGGCGTGTCTTTGTGTACGGCAAGGGCCACTGATCTTGATCACTGGTAAGGGATAGTTTAATAGACTACCGACTTTATTTCTTGGGGTTTTCCACTCAGTCTCTCTTCTTGTTCGAACTTTCTCTCTCTCTCTCTCTCTCTCTCTCTCTCTCTCTCTCTCTCTCTCTCTCTCTCTCTCTCTCTCTGATTATAACCGTACTAGTTGACTGGACGTAAAACACCAAGTTATTTACTTAATATCTCTGCCTCTCTCTCTCTCTCTCTCTCTCTCTCTCTCTCTCTCTCTCTCTCTCTGCTCCTCCTTTCCTACTGTTTTCTCTCCAGAGAAAAGAGGAAAGCGGAAGAAAGCAGTGTTGTATAGATGAACGCCATTTGCAGTCAGTTTCTCGCCATTTGGCGCCCAGTGAACAGCGATGGTCATGTGGACAAAACACAGTTCCTTAAATCAGTAATAAGAGTAGGGTTCATCTTGCTTGGCATACCTTACTTTATTCTAGAAAGGGTCGAGAAAGGGGGCGAGAGGAGAGAGACAGAGACTGAGAGAAAAGGAGGGCAGAGACAGAGACACACATAGAGACAGAGAGGGAGACGTACAGAAAGACAGAAAGAGACAGACAGACAGGCAGAGACAGAGAGGGACAGAGACAAAAACAGACACACAGAGAAAGACAGACACAGAGGGAGACTAAAATGAAGCCGAATGAACCAGAAAGGCAAAACTAAGAAAGGCAAAATTTCTGGCAGCAGGTGAAGCAAATCAAGCTATATTCTGACCGAACCGAGGAGTACAAGCGGGAGCATTTTATAGCTCTGGATCCCCAGCAGAGGGGATCTGAATGTCCACGCCTGCGGGTAGCTGCACCTCACTTTGAATAAAGTTTATTCACACATTCGCTTCACAGAGCGAGGCCCGACTGGCTGTCTCCGGTCGCTTCTGTTGACCCACCAATTTGCATAAACAAATACAGCAGTACTACGCAGAGTCAATGGTCAGAAGTGACTCTCCGTTCTGTGTGGGCATTACGGATGACAGACATAATACCGGCTACTGTACAGTGACAGGTAACATATGAATCCACAGGCCGGCATGGTTTATTAAAAATAATATACGCTCGCATCAATCCCGATGTATCTACACAAACTCTATAAAACAGAGTCCACCGAGGCAACAATTAAAGAAGAAGAAAAAAAATCAACGAAAAAAAGTAATCAAGTCCCTAACAACAAGCTGTAGTGAAGAAAATTAATAGAGTTGCACGCAATTATATAATGTCTTGGCACTTTAAGGCGATTCGGGTCTTTCCTGTGTTCATGTGACGTCTTTCAAGCGCTTATAAACTCCCTTTGTTGATTCGTTTTACGGCAGGCTCGGTTTCCGGTTTCCGGAGCCTCGGAGACGTTCTGTCACAAACTATCTGCGACAGAAGGGAAGGCAGAGTTTAGTCATAGTTTTTATACCACAAGAAAAGGGTCAAGAGGATTTGAAAAGGGAGGGGACGGAAAAGCATTGTGATGACCCAGCTCTGCTCTGTAGCTCCATAAATTGTCATGCACGCTCTCTCTCTCTCTCTCTCTCTCTCTCTCTCTCTCTCTCTCTCTCTCTCTCTCTCTCTCTCTCTCTCTCTCTCTCATACGAGGAATGCCTTCGCACTCGTAAACTACCACAGGCTGCTCGTTAAAAAGCGCTCCCGTTCAAACAACCCGTTTGTTGTTCCCTCTTGGTGGCATCTCTGCATACTCACCGCCCCTGTTATACGGTCTTTGATGTTGTAACTGAAGACAAACGTACTTGAATGAGATCTAGCTAAACTGCGACTTACTGAATATTATGAGGGAGAAAATGTCCCCCTCCCCACTCACTCCCCCCCCCCCCCCCCCACTTCACCCACCACCACGCTTCTCTCTCGATTTGGTTTGTCTTCTCGTGGAAATGTTGAAACTGCTCAAACAGTGTTACCACAAATCGTAATAAAACGTAACCTCCTAGACAAGGAGGGCTTCTTCCCCACCTTCTGGCAGAAAACAGCTCCACGACACCGACACGGTTAGCGCCGCACGCACGGACAAACTCGGCTTGTTGAAAAAACACATTGCAACTGCGACTGAAATAGAACCTTGGCCCCTATGGCCTGGAAATGCGGATGAAAGAGGACGGTTCTCCAGTAAAACAGTTGCCTCACAGGAGGGACAGTTCTCCAGTGAGGGGCGGTACGGAAACAGTTGCCTCACAGGAGGGACAGTTCTCGTAGAAAAAGATGGCCGGGTAAATTGAAACGCTTCCGCCGCCGACGAATGGCCCAATATTGACAGTTCCTTGGAATAGCTAGCCAGTAGCGTAACCCAGACAACAGCCTAACAGGAGGGCAAACTGACAGGCAGAACGAGTGACAAGTTCAGCATAACTTTGGACAAGGTTCGATTGCTGAATATTCAACGCCGAGTAAACTGTGTAGGAGACACGGTGTCAGTGCGGAGCACAATATAAAAATGTCAAACACAGCTTCAACAAACACAGAACCCGACAGGAACAAGGGTCTAAGAACTAAACGATGTCCTGTCTGTAAGAATGTGCGCGTTATGAAAACTCAGTTACAATATTTTTAACGGTTCAAATTTCGCAATGACAACTGAACCAAACAAAAGGCATACAATCACAAGTTAAAAAAAAAAAAAAAAAAAAAATCTAAATCAACGCGTCACCTGTAGGAAGAGGGTTGGAAATAAATGACACTGAATGAACCGACAAGGACATATTAATAATCAGAAAGGCATAATTCCGTAGCAGCAGACGACGTATGCATGGCTATATTCTGACCTAGTCCAGTCTCAAAAATGGGAACTTTTCGTAGGTCTGGAATTTCATCAATTTCATCTTGTCTTTCTTTTAGGTTGAAGTGTAAAAAAAGCAAGCGAGTAGTTAATTGTCGAGGTGTTATATTTAGATCTGGAAGACCTTAAACAGAGTAAATCTGACTGTCATTTCTTCATTTCTGAATCGGTGGTGTTCCATTTCAGAATCAGAATCGGAATATTTATTGTCCCAGTACAGGTTTACAAAGAAATTTGTCTTACGGTACACAGTAAGAAATAGAATAAATAATAGACTGATAAACACGATAATAAAGGCTAAAAACAGACCAAACACACACACAATGTATTATTATCATATGCACAACACTGAAAAGTAAATTTCGGCGTTTTGATCAGACTCAAAGGATGTACCTTTGGCAGACTTTATGTTCTTGTATACCGGCATGCCATGCGAGAGCTACCGTGGACGATTCGGGTCTTTCTATATGTCTAATATCACCTCGACGTCAACAGACATAAAATAAAATACTGATTGATTGATTGACTGAGTGATTGATTGATTCGGGTCTTTCCGGCGCTGATTGCTACCTTTTGTTTGTTTTGATAAGGCTATAAGAAAGATCCTTCTCAAAGAGCTCTAGAAATCCCTCTACAAATTCCAATCCCCATGCCAACATAGCTGTGCACGCGTTCTTATAATTCCTCTGGGCAAGGAATTCTGTGGGCATCTAACCGTAAACTCTCTGACACAGATGGCTGAGCACACAAAAAACACACCTTAAGACAACCCAGCAAGCAAGGCTGCACAAACCGTTTACCGTCACGTCGTCTATGCACAAAGGAAAAACCTCCAACGGCCTGATATCGATCTTGCCAGCAATATATAAAAGTATCTTCAGTTCCTTCGTCCCAGAAACATACGACTACAGAATCAACAGAGCGTGAGTTTTTCGCCTGTGCTTCTGAAGAAGGAAGCAAACAGTGTAAGTTGAAACGCATACGCATACAATTCAAAACAAACAGAAAAAAAAAAGAGAAGAAAAAAAAAACTTTACCGATATTGTGTGACGGATCGATCTGCGAATGAAACCCTGGAACATCTGATAATTGTGATCTCTGCCACAAATCAGTTTCCGCCAGTGAACGATGGTCTTAAAAGTCTGAGTACGTCAGTCTGCATGTACGTCAGTGGAGATTTTACACTCCATCTCCACTTCTCCAAATTTTGCTTCAACAAAGAAACTGGCGTTCTTCCTGGAGACTGTTGCAACCATGCTCAGACTGGAGGGAGAGACAGACAGACAGACAGAGGCAGAGACACAAAGAGAGCGGCAGAGAGAGAGACAGAGACAGACAGACAGACACAGACACACAGAGAGTTAGTGCTTTGAGCCAAGAGAGAGAGATAAACAGACAGACAGAGGCAGAGACAGACAGACAGAGACAGAGACAGAGAGAGACAGAGACAGAGACAGAGAGAGAGAGAATGTATGTTTTCCTGTCGGCAATGGTGTGCAACATAATCCTCATACACCACGGGTGAGTGTTGTTGGGAATGGTGCATGTCCAGGATGAGACAGGTCAGGTTCTGTCGGCAATGATGTGAGACACCCCTACACGTCACGGGTGGGACATGCGCTATGAGCCATGGCGCGAGACTCCTCTACACGTCACGGGTGGGACATGCGCTATGAGCCATGGCGCGAGACTCCTCTACACGTCACAGATGAAACAGGTCCTGTTGCCCATGGCATGTGATATTTTTACACGTCACGGGTTAGACAGCGTCAACCAAAACCTAAACTGACAAATACAAGGCGGTGACGACATTTAATAATAAATAATACACAAACTTTCTATAGCGCTAATCCCCGCTGAGCGAGCTCAACGCGCTTGTTCACATACATGTACTTAATATATACCATTTACATTTACTAACATATCAGACACAAGCAATCGCATAATACATACTTAATAAATTACACTAATATAAAACCTAGTAACCTTTGCAGCTGCAAGGCGATGCCGACATTTAGTAACCTGGCGCCGTGTACCTGTGGTCCGTGGGGCGCTTTGCCGGGTAGGTCGCCATTTGCAGGTCTGACACTGGCCCATCCCTGAGGGGCAACGTCAGGGGGCAGGTAGCCGGGGAGAAGGTCATCTCAAAGGTCATCATCAGGGTCACCCCGCTCCTCCGCTACACGCAGGTCATCGGCTTCACTTCTAACAACCACAAAACAGCCACAACAGCCCACCGCCACCTACGTCCTATTCTTCAGTTGCAATATAATATTCACAATGGCGATGAAACAGAAATCTGGTTTCACAACGCTGACCTTGTTTCACAAAGCTGAAATAAGAATGGGAAACAACTATTATTTCTGAAAACTGGCAATCAATTTTGCTTCAGAGTTTCTATTTAGTTCCCGATTTTTTTATTTTTTTATTTTTTTGGAGGTGGGTCAAGGGGGGGAGGGGGGGGGGGGCGGATACGGTAAAAACTTCCAGCCAGACTTGTCTCTCACGGTAAGTGGTCACGACAGCTTCGCTTGAAGAAAAACAAATGTGTTGTTTCTAACTCTGCTCCTACCCCACCCCCCTTCCCAAGAAACGTATAGAACTGAAAAATATATGGGATATTTTTCAGCAATATCAATAATAAATGAATGGACTTTAATTTGATAGAAGAATTTTTACACACACACACACACACACACACACACACACACACACACACACACACACACACACACACACACATAACTATCGAAAGCCGACTTTCGGGGGTTGTTTACACACCTACCTTTACATACCGACGGTCGCAAGTTATTTACACATGAAAAGTACTTTCCTGTGATCGTTTTCATACTTCCTCCACTCCCCTTATTTCTTAAAGGCACAAACACTTTTGGGGTGCCGTCTTCTAATGCAGTTTTACACATCGACGTATGTTCGGGTGTCGCCTTTCAAAGGTCTTAGACACGCTAACGCTCTTTCATGGGCCGTTTTTCAGGCCAATTTGACACACTGACCTACTTCAATGAGAGGCTGCTATTCAGGACATTGTCACACGCATACTTCAAATCAGCCTCGGTCAGATGCGAGTCGACAAGCATCCCGGGAGAGCTGCTACCTGTAGGCGAACTTTCGGCTTCAAAGAAGTGAATAAGGAAACAGCAAGATCCCCACCCTGACACCGCCACACG
>OY757549.1:2262821-2268217 GCA_963584105.1 Alviniconcha strummeri
TCAACAAAAGACGTCTTCTCAAGATACTGAGGGCCAATCATCGACTCTCCTCTTAGCTACCTCAACCAAAGATGTTTTCTCAAGACACTGAGGATCAGTCATCGACTCGCCTCTCAACACAGAGAGGACCAATCATCGACTCGCCGCTTCGGAACCGTACAGCTGAGCGAGCGATAGCAAAGGCTGGGGGTTGTGGGCGCGCTTCGCCATCTGTGGGGAGTTGCCAGCAGATCTGTCCTTAATCACCACACGGTCTTTGTCAGCATTACCACATAAGCCGATCTGGCCCAGCGGTAAGGCGCCAGGCTAGTAAGCAGACGGGCGGCGGTTCGACTCCGCTACTGCTCTCTTTTCTCTCTCTCCAAAAGTTGCGACTTATAGACGCTGTCTTGTGACTTTGCCCCTCACAATTAACGAAACATTAAAATGGCTTACTCCGCTGCCCACCTCAATGCAGAATCATTCTGGTGCTGACAGTGTACCGCTCGGCATATTACACCCTTTCGCCCTGATATAACCGTACTGGTTGACTGGGCGTAAAAAGCTAAGTTAGGTACTTACTTCCCCCCCTCCCCCAACCTCCTGAGATCTCTCCCCGCCAGCACCTCTCGTCCCGGGGTGACCATGTGCGGCGGACAGGACGTTCAAATCCAACTACTAACTAACCAACCTCTCCGTTGACAGCTCGGCGTTACACTAGTCAAGTAGCCACGGCCCTACATAGTACTTGTGCACTTCGTGGATTGTCCCCCGCTCCTGTGGACGGACCCCGCAACCTGCCAGCAGATCGGTTGAGCGGTTCTGCACGGGGTCACACTTCACCGCCTGCCCGGGACGCCTTGATCGACTTTCACTGAGCAGCGGAGCAAGTGACCACACGCTGATCACTGTAACGGCACAACACGGGCACTGAAGCGTGTAAGTCTGTCTTTAATGACTGAAATCGGAGCGTGGAGGTCCGTCTTAATGAACGCCACCACTGTCGATTTTACAGTCTGCTACCTTTCCCAGCTCTGATGGCAGGCGCTATTTCTGCCCTATCAAAATCGATCAGTGGCCTGGGCAGTGAACGAGTTTCTGCGGAGGTCCATGATACTGCATGCTCAGTTGGTCATGCTTGTGGGCCGTATCCGCTGTTGGGGCTGTCTTCTGTCCCTCTGCATGCAATGACTTCCCCCTTCCTCCCCGAAAGAAACCCTCTCTGGACTCCTTCAAATCTAACCTCAAGACATGTCTTTTCAACTTTGTACAGCTATCCTTAACCCCTGGAAATCCCTGTTCTTCCAGTCCCAGAGACCTTGTTTAAGTTGGTTGTAAACTGTGTATAGTGTAGACATTCGTATTTGCGAGTGCCTTGGTGTGTGTGTGTATGTGTGTGTGTGCGCGCGCGCGCGTGCTTAGAATAGTCTCTCTGGACAAGATTTTGCGCAATTTATTTTTTATTTTTTATTATCATTTGCATCAAATTGGCCCCTCTGTGTAATGGTGGAGTCAGAGCCAGGACATGAGGCGACTGCACTCACAGACAGACAGAGAAAAGCAAGCTAGTTCTTGAAGTTAACTCGCCGTCAACCGCAGAGGTGAAAACGGGAGACGGACAGACAAACAGACGAGGGGCGGGGGGGGGGGGGGGGGGCGTGGAAAGAGAGAACGAGCGAGTCAGTAAAAAAAGAAAAAAGAAAAAAGAAAAGAAAAAAAAGGCACGAAGCATAACAATTTTATTCTCGCCAAGTAAAAAGTACAAGGAAAGTATCTTTGGGTTGGTTCATTCAGTCATCATCACGGTCACACCCATACAACAACCATACAAGTCTAGTAACCAAAACGAACCTTAATGGTAACTGCTGCTATTCAGCACTCAATCCATGATATTAATACATACACGCCCAAAAACAAAACAAAAACAAAAAATAAAAAAGTCCCGAAAAATAAACAAACAGCCATCGCGCACGCCTACATGCATCACATAAATTAAGAAGTGATAAGATACTATAACAACAGCAATAAAAGTGATCACCAAAACCCGATCCGTCCACTATGCAGAAAAAGGCTAATTTAAAACGACAATTACTAACACGACGTCAATCAATCACACGCACACTTTACGACAGCCTCCGAAACGAGACTTATGGCCGGCCCCCAGCGTCATAAAACTCCGTGAGGCCAGTGCACCAGCTGGACCATCAGCCGTGTTCCGCATAGCCAGCTACACTGCCACCACCGTCACAGTTCCGCTCAGGTGCTGCGTCGATACGCTTCAATTTTAATCCAGTCGCCCCCGGCTGTATGTGAACTTAGTGCGGGACAAAACTGGCGTGCGGCCACGCATTTCGCGGCCTGGAGTAACGGGCTACATAGTTCATCGTCATCAACAATCGTTACCTCATAGGAGCTGTGTGAGAGTCGCGGTGGCCGTTCTGGGCTTTCCGTCCTAATGAGCCTTACGGTTTCTGTGGACGTAAAGCAACACTCAACCGTGCAAGACTCATGTTAGGTTCGCTAGGCATTGTTAGGCACTGGTCACAATTTGTCCTTAATATGTCAACCGACATCCGAGGACATGAAGCTCTACATCATCATCGTCATCAGGAGCTGTGTGAAAGTCGAGGTGGCCATCCTGGGCTTTCCGTCCTAATGAACCTTACGGTTTCTGTGGACGTAAAGCTACACTGAACCATGCTTTAGGCATTAGTCACAGTTCGTCCCCAATACGTCAACCGACATCCGAGGACATGAAGCTATACATCATCATCATCAATCGCTACGTAGACTCTTCGGTCTAGTACGAGACGCTTGCGGGGCTACTGCACAGCCACAAAGCGTGCGGCGAGTAACTGGGGTGTAACGTTCTATCAACTGCACAGGGGACCGCTATGCAGTCAGCAAACAAGGGAGTTAATTAGCACAGGAAAGACGTCACACACTGACACAACAACAAAGCCTGAGTCGTGCGGTACGGTAACTCTCACCTGGCGTGCGAGAAAATACACGGTACATAAACTCCACCAGAGGATCAGGATCCTGGATTAAGTAAGTAAATATGGTGATTAACGTCCACAGAAACCGTAAGGCTTATTTAGGGACGGGGAGAAGGGGGATGTACCTCAGGTGGAGTATATGTACCGTCTATTTACTTGCATGCCAGGTGAGTTACCGCAGGCGACTCTGGTCTTTATTGTGTCAGGTCTTTCGAGCGCTAATTAACTCCCTTGACTGCTGATTCTGCACAGGCATTGTGGGCTTCGTTTCACACTGTTACCACAGTACGGAATTTAGAAGTTTGCATGGCACAGTTCTTCATGGCTTCAAACTAAGCTTGTAAGGCCTGTAGCTAGTTTTTTTTGTTTGTTTTTTTGTTGTTGCAATCTGAGTGTAGTCAAGCCCGGCTTCCAGTGACTGGGGTAGGCTGTTTCTGTTTTAATGATATTTAAAGTGGATCCAACTTCTTCTTCTTTTTTTTCTTTTCTTTTTTTTAATCACTGGCATTATCGATAGGAAGCGAATAATAAAAAAGACTCCCCTCATTTTTCTTCCCGTATTCTATGGCCTAGATTGTAACCCAAAAAAATCTGCATCTCATACCGCCGCTCTCGGCTAGTGCTATCATGATGTCTGTTCTCTTTTTCATACAAGTGAGTTGACTAAACTGCTTACTTCAAGTTCCAGATAGGAAGCAAAAACGAACGAAACGAAGTTCGATTTTTCCGAATTTCAACTACCATCTGTCACGCCAGTTGCGAGTAACCTTCCCACATGTTGGCTCAGGGCCCCAAACTGCTGATGGTGGAGGAGGGATGGTTTTGCCAATGTCCGCCTTTAGCAACGCCCACGGCCTGCTCACTGGTCTATGCTCCACAGTACAAATGTAATCAGAGCTTTCTGTTTGCGTCTCGCAGCCAGGAAGTCCCCATTTGGCCTGTTCCCGTTTGGCACATTCCCGCTTGGCAACTTTCTGTTTTGCCTGTTCCCGGTTGTCCTACACTGATGTGTTGAGGGTGAGAGTAGTGTTTTTACTGTTTTTCCTACGATAGAGGGTGAAAGACTGTTTCGCCGAGTCCACACACACACACACACACACACACACACACACACACACACACACACACACAGCCCAAGTGCTTAATTTATTTCACAGACCTTTATGAATTACACTAATCAGCCAATCTCATGATTACTTCAAAACTGTGAGAGCTAAAACGTTCAGCCCCTCTTGTGTCTAAACCTCAGACACGTAGGCAAAACGAGATTAGGCGGAACGGGACTCCAGTGCCAGAAGCAGAAAGTACGTCATTTAGACGATAAAAATAAGGAGTAGGCGAAACGGGAATAGGCCAGGAGGGACTCTCTCGCAGCCCGCGTTGGCGTTGCTCTGGTCCCCACTGTTTGAATCAGAGTCGTAGTGAAGTCTGAGAGAGGACTGAGCACTAGTCAAAACACACAGAGGGCGTTGGAACAATGAACATTCCTTCTGCCATTGTCTGCCAGTTCCTGTTTCACATTCCTTCGTAGTGCACGGCCGCCGATGTGTTCTTGTTTTAGGTTCTCTCTCAGTCACCGACCAGTGGCACCCCAGAATAAACAGAATGAGTCTCTGGTGCCACACCTAGCATGGAGATATGTTTTAAATGGCTTACAAATAAATTTTGACTGAGTGACCACTCTGTCACCGCTGGCTTTCCTCGGGCACAGCAATTCCGGCATTTTCTCACAGGAATGACTCAGCGGTGGGGAGGGGGGGGGGGGGGGGCAGGGGAGCACGCATACATACACAGACGTCCAATTTTATCCTTGATGATAACTGCGAGTGTGGGTGTGGTGATGGTGGTGGTGTGAATAGTGTGTGTGCGCGTGCGCGCCCGTGCGCTGTGTGTGTGTGTGTGTGTGTGTGTGGTGCGCGCGCGCGCGCGTGTGTGTGTTTGTGTACGTGCGTGTGTGTGTGGTTTGCGTACCAAAGCGTATGTGCTTTGTTCGTATACGTTTGGTGTGAATGCGTGTAAATAGACGAATGTATGTGCGTGCGTGCTTGTGTGTGTGTGTGTGTGTGTGTGTGTGCGTGTGTGTGTGTGTGTGTGTGTGTGTGTGTGTGTGTGTGTGTGTGTGTGTGTGTGTGTGTGTGTGTGTGTGTGTGTGTGTGTGTGCATACATGTGTGTATGTGTGTTCATATATATCAGTGTGGCATACTACGCATGAAGAGAAAAAATGTTAATCCGTGCGTGAGAAATAGACCAGAGAAAGATTATTCCGCCCCACTGCATAAACTGGACTGTGTTCCAAACGGTGTCAGCCAAGCTCCAAGCGATTATTCACCTGTGTCACACGCGCCTGCCGCTGTGCTGGCCAAACCCCAAGCACGCTTCCACAATACCTGTAGGTAGCTTTTAAGACCGGAGCTGGT
>OY757549.1:2268417-2273417 GCA_963584105.1 Alviniconcha strummeri
TCTCTCTCTCTCGTACTGAGAAAAGCCACTCGTTAACATTCTAAACATAAGGAATGGTATATTTCACAAAATATTCTTTCAACACTGTGTTGTGGAATCAAACCTATGCACTGCGGCTTCAGTGCAAGCCGGAACATGGGAATGCAGTAAACACCAGCAAATAATACACGATCTGCAACTTCTGGACCAGCACGTCACTGAATCCTACACAATCTCTGAATTTGGTTTAACCAAAATTTATTTATGCATCGTAATCATAAGTTCAACAAACACTTACTGGAAACACAAAAGCAATATGCTTATTTGGTGTGTTACCTATAGATGAATAATTACATATAATTACATTTACGATGGCAAGATGGCATATTGTAGTCAAAAGTAAAAGGCAACAAAACAAAATGACGAAACGGGGAGGGGTAAAAAAGAAAATAACCGAATGGTCTAATGATGTTATCTGTTATCATAATCACTGGTCTGAGAGAGAGAGAGAGAGAGAGAGAGAGAGAGAGAGAGAGAGAGAGAGAGAGAGAGAGAGAGAGAGAGAGAGAGAGAGAACATTATTTTAAGCAAATTTTACAGATTTACAAGCGGTCTTCTCGGTTAAAGATTACCCCTAAAAGCACCTGGCCAAACAAAGAGCCTCGTGACCTGGCGAGGGGATTCGAACCCGAGTCTCGACGCTCGAATTCCAGGCCCACTACAAGTACGACAAATCAACTACGCGAGTGACAGTATTGGAACTCCGGGTCCTGTGGATGACAATCATGCGGCATACGCACCTATAATGGAGAGAGAGAGAGAGAGAGAGAGAGAGAGAGAGAGAGAGAGAGAGAGAGAGAGAGAGAGAGAGAGAGAGAGAGAGAGACAACAGTTAACAATTATAAAATCACGATTCTAATCGTCCGTTTGTTTGAGTATCGTCAATTTCACCCTACATGGCTCTGACACCGGATTCGAACAAAAGTCCAATATGGTCGGTCAAAAACCAAACCCCTGTTTAATGGTTAATGACCATTTCGCTCGCCATCTTCGAAAGATCCACACAAGGAAATCACAGTTGTTTTCAAAGGGTGACTTTTTCAAAACTAGCATCTTGTCTTTCGAGTACTATGGAACACTAGATCCAAACCATTTTTTTATTATTATTTTTTTATATTTTTTTTTCCCCTCAGCAGTCATTCTGTTTCAGATTATTTATTTTTTACTGTGGAACACTGTTTACACGTAAACCTTTTGTGCCGTGATCCCTACTGCCATGGGCCTGCCTGCCCATGAACGCATGCTTAACCCAAGATTCGAACCTGGATCCTATTTCTCAGTGAAAGTCACCGCAACGTCCACGCCAGAGCCCAAGAGCCCACCACCTGCTCTTCTAATGAAGAGCCTGACGACTTCTTCTTTTCTTTGAACGGGAGGGCAGCAAAGCCTGAAAAATGAGCGGTCGCGCGGACAGGCGCTCCGCTGATTGGTTGTGCAGGCAGGAGGAGGCTCGTTCGTCATCCGGGTGGTGACAGACTCATCCCCAGTACTCTCCCTTGCCTCCGACCCCTTGGGGAGACAACCAGGACAGGGAATCAGCAGAGGATCTTCTACGTGAAGCCGACATCACCGTGCGGGAAAGCCACTTTGAGAGAATCAGCACTGCTTTGAATTGACTGTCCCACTCCTGAAGTTTAGGGTTCAGTCAACCGTAATTATTGTCATCACTACCGAAACTCGCTACGACTAAGACATTTTACAGTAACACTAACAACAACAACAACAACAACAACAACAACAACAACAACAACACACACACACACACACACACACACACACACACACACACACACACACACACCTATTCAATAACTACTTGTAAACTGTCAACTCGTCTTTTTCACAGCCGTGTCTACGCCCCCTACCCCGTCGAGCGCGCGCACGTACTTGTGTGTGTGTGTGTGTGTGTGTGTGTGCGTGCGTGCGTGCGTGCGTGCGTGCGTGCGTGCGTGCGTGCGTGCGAGCGTGTGTGTGTGTGTGTGTGTGTGTGTGTGTGTGTGTGTGTGTGTGTGTGTGTGTGTGTGTGTGTGTTGTTAGTGTTACTGTAAGTGCTCTGGCTCCCAGACAGAAAGTCTCATTATTATCATCAGTGGTACCCTCTAGTCCACCATCAGGCAATAAACTCACTCCATCCACGATACATCGACACGATTCAGTTTTTTTCTGAACGCTTGCTGAGATGGACGGGCTGCCTTTGAACTTGTGTGCACCCGTGCAGCTTCTAATGTCCCCTCAGCTCATCGGTCGGCCAGACGTCCACCCGGACCCCTCCCCTATGATACACCTCACACCGTTTTCACATGAGTGGGACTTGTAGCGTTCCCTAAATGAACACTCTGGGGGTCACCCGGTATATGCAATAGGACATTGACAAATAAACGTCATAGGCGAGAGAATTGCGGTGAGAGCTTTTTTTTATTTATTTTTAATGTGCTTCTTTTTCCTTGTTTGTTTTTAATGTGCTTTTTTATATTTTTATCTATTTGTACACACAGGCAGCCACATGCCTCAATTCTTATCTGCCATATTCATCCATGATGGATGATTTATCAGCCACATGCCACATGAATGATTTATCTCCATTTCTGGAGATTTCTTTTAAAGTTGACTGCTAGCGTTCTAAAATAAGATCAAAAAACACACACGGTTAATAAAGAAAAAAGGAGATCAGCCTTCACGTCAACGTAAATCAGCATCCTTTTAACCTTCTGTGTGCTAGGATTCCATTTCTGGAGGGTGTCTGCTGTTACGCAAGGAGTTAATTGAGACTGAAGACAGTCCCTGCCTAACTATGTAGAGCATAACAACATTTTAACTAATTGAGGCTGAAGACAGTCCCTACCTAACTATGTAGAGCATAACAACATTTTAACTAATTGAGGCTGAAGACAGTCCCTACCTAACTATGTAGAGCATAACAACATTTTAACTAATTGAGCTGAAGACAGTCCCCTACCTAACTATGTAGAGCATAACAACATTTTAACTAATTGAGGCTGAAGACAGTCCCTACTAACTATGTAGAGCATAGCAACATTTTAATGTCCACCTTGTATTTCTGCTGTTGCAAATTTGTTGTGACACAGCCCAAGCCTTGGCGTTCCTGCTGTCGTGAATGTGTTGTGATACAGCCAAAGCCTTGGAGTTATTGCTGGTTGTCAATGCGTTGTAATACAGCCCAAGCCATGGCAAGAAAGTGGGAGATAACCCCCCTTCTCCCCCCCCCCCCACCCCCCCCCCAGGACGTGATCTACTTCAGCGTCCCTCCACATGCAGGAAGTGAAGGAGGGAGCGAGAGCCACTCGTAGAGAAATGGATCCACGTTGGCTTTAAGCTTCCAGCGCACCGGGCAACGCACGCATCGGCAGAGCATTAAAGGACTACCCACGTCTTCCTGGAAGGTGGGCATTGCGTGACCACGACAGAAACCAGTCTCTCAAGACTTCGTGGAAAGGTCTCACTGCGTGACCACCTCAGAGACCAGTCTCTCAAAGACTTCGTGAAAAGGTCTCACTGCGTGACCACGACTGAGACCAGTCTCTCAAAGACTTCGTGAAAAGGTCTCACTGCGTGACCACGACAGAGAATACATTCTCAACGTTCTTTCTGGAAGGTGGGTTACAGTATGAAAACGACTGAGATGAATATTTTCAAAGACTTCGTGCCAAGGTCTCATGGCTTAACCACAACAGAAACGAGTTTCTCGAAGACTTCGTGCCAAGGTCTCATGGCTTACCCACAAGAGAGACGAGTCTCTCAAAGACTTCGTGCTAAGGTCTCATGGCTTAACCACAACAGAGACGAGTCTCTCAAAGACTTCGTGCTAAGGTCTAATGGGTGGACCACGACAGAAACTTCTTCTTCTAATGTTGCTTTACGTCTACACAGACCACAAGGACTATTAGGGACGGGGAGCCCAGGACGGCAACCTCGACTTTCACACAGCTCCTTCGCTCTGACGACATAGACGAGTCTCTCAAAGACTTTGAGGAAAGGTCTGGTAGCGTGACAACGACAGAGAGGACACTCTCAACGTTCTCCCTGGAAGGTGGGTTACAGTATGACAACGGACAGAGAGGACACTCTCAACGTTCTCCCTGGAAGGTGGGTTTCAGTATGACAACGACACACACGAGTCTCTCAAGGACTTCGTGACAGAGTGAGGAAAATCTCACAGGGACAGAGACCAGGCTCTCGAAGTCTTCGTGGAGGGTTTGGTATTCTTTCAGAGTGACAATTCGGTAGAGAGGACCGACTCTGGAAGCAAGGTGTGTATTACTGTGACAACGGCAAAGAAGACTTACATTTTCCTGGTTGTGTAACATCGACAAAAACAGTGTTCGTAGACGGTGAATATCGCGTGACGGTTACACAAAGCTCTCGACAATGAGTGTTCCTGGCAGGCGACGATAGCGTGACATGGGCAAGAGATACTACAGCTTGTACTGTGCTAGCTCTTTCCTTCTTCATGTTGCTTTACGACCAAAGAGACCGTAGGGACAGCAGCCCAGGTCCACTCCCTCTTTCACACAGCCCCTGAACTCTGTGAGAACTGTCTGCAAGGGCACGGGACTGACACCCAACTCTGGCGGAATTCGGACAGTGGCGTGACAGCCGTCCACACCTCACGACCACTGGTGTCAACATCCGGGCAGCGCTGACCGCGGCCCGTCACTCCACCGCCTTCTTCCCGCCAGGCCCCTCGTGACTAACGGACCCCAATAAGATGGCACAGGGGGCGGCGCTGTGCATATATAGGTGCCGTAGATTGCCGACATGACGGCGAGGACGTGGTCAGAGACACCGCACTTTGCTGCACTGTCTTCGCTGGGACGTCCGCGGTGCTAGCGGTCAGCTCGCAGTGCCGGCAGCGCTGGACAATTGGCTGGCGGAGAGCGGACTCTCAGTGCTAGCTGCTCCCTGGCTTTCAGCACCACGCTCACACTCAAGTCTCGTCTCCT
>OY757549.1:2278417-2285361 GCA_963584105.1 Alviniconcha strummeri
CGTTCGATAACAGAGAACGGTAAATATTCGTATTTCCCAGATGTTTTTCCACCCTCAAACTGCAGGACTCCACAGACAAACTGTTATTACATCCACAACACAAGTTGGGGCCATTCTCCAAAAGCGGAATCAACATCACACAATCAGAACAGGCGGAGTGGATTAGTGGTTAAAACACTGGAATCGGGATGCAAAGGATGCAGGTTCAAATCCCACCTCGGGCAGACATAAGCTTTTCCCGTCTCTTTGGCCTCGGGGTATGAAGGACTCAGCGTCTAGTCCTTCTGACAACAGGAAAAACTGAGTCCTGCGTGGTACATTTGTGTGCACATTAAAACCATGAAATCATTTCTGCCGTGAAAACGGTTTGGCGCTGCTGTTGGGGTCCCACAGCTGCGCCAAATCATTTTCATGGCAAAAACTGTACATAAATTCTTCACCACCTGCTCAAATAATCCAGGTATTATGATCAGTGGCGTCATCACCCCCCCCCCCCCCCCACCACCACCACCACCACCACCACCACCACCACCACCACCCAGTTCTTTTGTACTATAAATCCCTCAACCCAAACTGTCCAATCAGAGTCATCATCATATTCACCAACACTCATCTCCCAACTGAAATACTCAGTAACTGCATCACCAGTTGCCACTGTTCAACCGAAACTACCTTTACCATTATTCAACCGAAACCACCAATGTCCTTCGTGAAAAAGCTATTCTCCCACTGCCTGTTAGTGTGTGAATCCCTCACCCTCCGCCCCCATGAGCCAGGTGCAATGACCCGTGCCCTCATTACGAACCCCAACCGCCCACGTGTACGGTCGGACAACGCCCCCATCAGCAGCCACCTCCACCCAGTCGGTCGTTGCTGTCGCACGTCGATCAGTCTTTAGCACAATGACCGGAACAGCCCTCAGGTTCAACAGGCGCTGACAGCACTAAATAAACTGCATCCAGGTGTCTAGACAACTTGGCTGTTTATTAGTCGTGAGTTGACGCTCAACTGAATCAGACAGATAACTGTACGCCAGTCGGAAATTAGGTATAAACTGATGGTTAGTATAAACAACGCCAGTTTCTGCGAGCGAGTCCTATGGAGCAGGAAGGAGGAAGGATGTTGCAATGAATCGAAACACAAAGTTTACGGCAAGCTGAATACGCATACACAGTTTGCATACATGTATACCTAATAACACTCTCTGTGCGGGTGCGGGTGTGGGTGTGGGTGTGGACAGATGATCTATCAACCAACAACAGAGGCACGGGGCATTACGCTTTGAGCCACATTTTGACGTTATAAATTTCCTGTATTATTAATTGCTATTAATATTCATAATCAGAAAGCTTGCTGTGAGTCTGGTCTATTGAACAAGTAAGCTAGCAAGGCAGTATCTAATTCCAGAACTGGATGTAGCGACTGAAAGCGGATGTAGCCGACTATGTACTGTTCATGTTGCTTCGAATTCTCCATCTCCTTCTCGCTCTTCTCGTTCAGACTCTGTATAATTATATACACAAGTAGTGTGGACTGTCTCATCCAGCTCCCTTTTGCCGCCAATGAGTTTGGTCTGTAGTGGCGCTGTGGCCGTCCGCAAGTCTGTCTCACTCCTTCAAGGATGGGACATTGCGCAGTAAGTCTTGGTCTGCAGTGTGGGCCATCTGTCTCACCTTTCAAGGATGGGACATTGCGCAGGAAGTCCTGGTCTGCAGTGTGGGCCATCTGTCTCACCTTTCAAGGATGGGACATTGCGCAGAAAGTCTTCGTCTGCAGTGTGGGCCACCTGTCTCACCTTTCAAGGATGGGACATTGCGCAGGATGTCTTCGTCTGCAGTGGAGTCACTGTGGGCCAGCTGTCTCACCCTTCAAGGATGGGACATTGCGCAGGATGTCTTCGTCTGCAGTGGAGATGTCTTCGTGTGCAGTGGAGTCACTGTGGGCCAGCTGTCTCACCCTTCAATGATGGGACATTGCGCAGGATGTGCTGGTCTACAGTGGATTCACTGTGGGCCAGCTGTCTCACCCTTCAAGCATGGGACATTGCGCAGGATGTCATGGTCTACAGAGGAGTCACTGTGAGCCAGCTGTCTCACTCATTCAGTGATGGGACATTGTGCAGGATGTCCTGGTCTACAGTGGAGTCAGTGTGGGCCAGCTGTCTCACCCTTCAAGGACGAGACATGATGAGATCGCAGAGTCTGTTCCGCTGTTTGGTCTGCTGGGAAGTCACAGTGGGCCACACAGTCCACCTCATCCTTTTCAGGATGGGGCATTGTGGCGGATGCTCCGACATTCGGTGTTCCAAACTAGGGTCGTCCTGACAGTTAATATGAGCTGGCTGTGACTTTCAAACGTTCAGTTCTACAGTGCGGTCACACGAGGACCAAATAGGTTCGTGGTGTCTTGACTGCTGATGCAGAATCACACAAAGCAAACTCTGCTGACAAAGTACAGTTTCAATTTTAATGCACACGCGCAAACAGCTAGGACTGGAAATGAAGTTCGATATTTAGAGTTCGCATTCAACTACGCTGTTTGTGGTGATGGAATCTGTTGTACAGTAAAGTTCGTTAATGCATGTTTAGAGTCTGCAGATAATACGGTTCATCAAAGATGCATACATGCAGCTATATGACTGAGAGACAGATAAATAGACCGACCGACACAGACTGACTCGCGCCTACGGTTGAAGGGACTAGGTTAGCACAGCACCGAGAGTGCTGACAACAGAGAGTAACACACTCTTTCCAGCTGGCTAGATCCGGTTAATGAGTTAGTGTGTGTGTGTGTGTGCGTGCGTGTGTGTGTGTGTGTGTGTGTGTGTGTGTGTGTGTGTGTGTGTGTGTGTGTGTGTGTGTGTGTGTGTGTGTGTGTGTGTTTACAACTGATAACTGAAACAATGTTTTCTAAAAATAGATTTTACCCTCAAATTAAAAGAGGAAGAAAAGATTCATAAAAAAGAAAAGAAAAAGACCCAGTGTGTGTGTGTGTGTGTGTGTGTGTGTGTGTGTGTGTGTGTGTGTGTGTGTGTGTGTGTGTGTGTGTGTGTGTGTCAGTCCCTCCAAATAAAAGACAAACGCTCTTCAGTGCATACGAGAACAAAAGCCCGGTTTTGAATTGAAGACCACCATGATCAACCATCACATTCTGTGAACAGGATACAACCAGTTGTAACATCACACGGAATGCGAAAGCCACAAAATGCAGGAAGCGCATAAACCAGTACTTTTGTCCTCTGCTGCCAAGGCAAAGCACATGCCGTTTCCAATTGACAAAGGAAGTAAAACTGCTCATTGAGGTTGCTCAGACAAGACAGAGAATGAAACGGAACAAAACGAGCTCAGACAAGACAAAGAATGAAACGGAACAAAACGAGCTTTGAGCAAGGACAAGAGTGAATAGAAGATGAAGAATAAGGAGAACGACATGAACAAACAGAACACGAACAAACAACAACAAACAAGACCTGAAAAGCAGAACGGGGACGTGACTGCTTAATAACGCGTTTTTTAACGCCCAGCGAGTTTTACATGCGAGTTTTACAGGAAGACGGAACTTGTGCACAGGCACGAATCAAAGAACAGGCACACATGTAGAAGAAGACAACATCTAAATACAGCCACGAGTAAAATAAAACAACAACAACATAAGACCAAAAAGAAAACCAACAAGAACAAGAGGAGGTACGACAGAAGAACGTGATAAAGAGAAACCAAGAACAACAACGCGAGCGGAATAAGCAAGAACAACTAACTACAAACAACAGCAACACGAAGAACAACAAGACTAGAAACAACAACACGAACAATAACAAGACTGGAAACAGCAGCACGAGCAAGAACAACAAGACTAGAAACAACAACACGAGCAAGAACAACAAGACTAGAAACAACACGAGCAAGAACAACAAGACTAGAAACAACAACACGAGCAAGAACAAGAAGACTAACAACAACAGCAGTATGAACAAAATTAGGGGTCTAGAAACACGTTCACCATGAGCGCAAGGAAGAAAAAAACAAAAACAAAACACACATTAAAACGAGCAAGTTAAGAAGAAAAATTCTAGATACAACGATAAGAGCAGGAAGGTAAACAAACGACGCCTGAAAGAACACTCCATGAGTACGAAGAGAACACGGATTAAAACACAAAACAAAGCGAACACACACAAAAACACTTAGACGGGTACTTACCAGATGTAGTAGATTCGACCATCGTGGTTTAGTTTGGCTTCCCAGCCTTCCTCCAGCTCAGTGTTAATCCGCTGGACCACGTTCTCCCTGCGGGCCATCGCCCTCACCACCCCTCGCTGGGGTCAGCTGCACGAGGCCTGGTACTCCTCAGACACTACCATTACTCCCGGACACTCCTGGGCGTTGACTACTAGCTCATCCGCAGACAGCTTCTTCTCGGTCATCCGTTGCAGTATTCCTCCGCCGATGAAGCTGTTCCTAGAGTATCACCGCTGCTGCTGCCTATGGTCACCACTGAACGTTGCTGCTAGAGAATTTGCTGCTGTTGGCAACAATCACCAGTGAACGTTGCTACTAAAAAATATGCTGTTGCTGGCGACAATCGCAACTGAAAGTTGCTGCTAGAAAATATGCTGTTGCTGGCGACAGTCACCACTGAAAGTTGCTGCTTGAAAATATGCTCTTGATGGCGACAATCACCACTGAAAGTGGCTGCTAAAGAATCTGCTGTTGATGGCGACAATCGCCACTGTGAGTTGCTGCTAGAAAATATGCTTTGCTAGTTACGATCACCACTGAAAGTGGCTGCTAAAGAACATGATGTTGCTGGCTACGATGGCCATTGAAAGTTGTTGCTACAGAATATGATGTTGCTGACTACGATCACCGTGAAATTTGCTGCTAGAGAATATGCTGTTACTTGCTACGATCACCACTGAGAGTTGCTTTTAAAGAATATGATGTTGCTGGCTCCGATCACCATTGAAAGTTACTCCTAAAGAATCACCGCTGTTGCTGCCAACAACCACCACTGGAAGTTGCTGCTAAAGAAAAACTGCTGTCGCTGACTAAGATCACCACTGACAGTTACTCCTAAAGAATCACTGTTGCTGCTGGCTACGATCACTACTGACGGTTTCGTTTTTAGATCACCTGCACTAGTGGTACTCCCTCACAGCACACATATCACTCTGGGTACTCCTCAGACACTCCCGAACTACTGGCGTCCTTTGCAGCACTGTTTCCCGGGACGCCTCCCTCCCAAAATGGCGGGTTAATCTCGAACCACTTTCCTTTCCAGCCTTGCCCCGAATCGCTCTGGCTTTGAAGACCCTCGATGACTCTCGATCATTCTCTGCCCCAAACTCTTCAATTTATCGACTTCTTCTTTCGGGTCCTGACTCGATCGTTTCGAACAGTACCCCTCACGGACGAGATCGTCGATCCAGGAAAGCCAATTTCCTCATTTAACGGGGCATGAACTCTCAGCAGAAAGCACCGACACACTGTCCTTACACAAATTTGTTATCCTCCGTGGTTGGTCTTACATTGTTTCATAGTGCACAAATAAAATAGAAGAAGAACAGTGGGCGGTATATGAAACTGACGTTAAAAAGTAGAGCTAAATCCTTAGAACGCACCAGACTCGTACAATGTAATTTAGGCTTCGATTACCTGGCACGCACACCCAGCTGTTCTTTCTGGTTGTTCTTTCCAACCAGACAAGACACAGAAAAAATATTACAGCAACTGTTTTTTTAAATACGTTTCCCAAGCTGATTTCTAAACCAAAGGACGTTCTCTATAATTATACACAATGGTGACAGACACAAGCGTAAAAATTATGCTTTCAAATATTAATTCGCAAAGAGAAAAAAGAAAGAAGTCCCGTCAGATGTCAATAAAGCAATCAACGTATTCACATCGGCTTTAAGAAATTAGCATCAGCTTCATTTCACAAAACCGGCTCGAAATCCGCCCATTATTATCGATGGCCTGGCCAAACGTCACCAGCCCAAACCATCATAACTACTCACGGTCTCCACTACACACGCACACTTGCTTGTTTTCTTTCCTCTCTCCTATACATGCCGGTTTGAATCCGGCACTGGCTGTAGAAAGCGTGTCCTCTCCCACTCAACAAAAGCACTCATTTCCGATCGATGTCGCCCGTGTGCACAGTATCCGAAGACTGGTCCTTCTGCCGCTCACTGGAGGGACCATCGCTGGTGTCTTTGATGGGGGAAGTCCTCACACATGTAGTGGCCAGTTTCCGCCACGTCTCACACGCACGGGTGGATGTTACGCCGGTTGCCCATCTATCTCGTGCCGCCACGCCCGCGTCTCGTCGTGGCGACGAGATCCATTTCGGTGCTGCTCTTCTTCACCCTGAGGAAGAAAAGAAAAACACAGAACCGCTGTGAGAAGATACAGCGAGACTTAGAAGGCCATCCGGGTTATTGCATTTCGGCGTAAATCGCGGGGCGTTGGAAATGATCTGTCGTGGGAAACAAGAAGACAGTAAACAGCTACCTGAGGCGTTTGCACGGCAATAAAATAGACCACTTCGCCACACACATCACTTACATTTTCTGCAGATTCGGGTCAAAACAATACCGTCCTTACTATCAAGCAACAAGACTTACTTGAAAACTCAGACTACTTATATTCACTCTACTATTTCTATGCACAGAACGTTGCTGGAAAAGCCACACGACCAGCTGAATCACTGAACTCTGATAAAACCGGTATAGTGGATGAAACAGTGCTAAATGTTCGTAATAATGGGGTCTCGGAGCGTCCTTTCTCTGGTTTTTATTTATTCATATGAACACTTGTTGAGTGCATCGCGAGATGAGCCTCAGCCCTAAGCGCTTCACAGTAGCAACTATAGAGCTGTTCTTTGCTTCTACGCTCAAGTCTTATATATACGACTGTAAATGAGCTTTGCACAGCGCGTTTTTC
>OY757549.1:2285561-2296616 GCA_963584105.1 Alviniconcha strummeri
TAGCAGGAATACTAGACAGTAGACTCCTTCAACAGCCTTCCAGACAAACACTGGGAACAGAAAAACATCGAACACAAGGTAACTGGTGAAAACAATCCAGGTCAATACACTCAGCAAACTAGAACCTTGCAACATATCACCGCTGCATAGGTCATCACATCGGGCCGGACAAAGACAAGACGACAACACGTGGATCTCCTGCCAGTGACCATCTGCAGCTGTCCTGGACAAGGTGGACCGAAAGGTCAGTCGCCGCTAGCGATCAGTTCGGTCCACTTGATCGCTTCATTGCTGTCCGCTGTCGTTGTCAGAGTGATCAACGGGACAGATTAAGTGTTGGTCAGCGAGAAGTTTCGCCTTCCTTGTCGCGTACGTCCTTCAATGTCTATCGGCCGTCGTCTTTATATACACAGAGTTTGGTCGTCAGTGCCACTGTGCTTATCTTTATTAATGACCTCTCTCTCTCTCTCTCTCTCTCTCTCTCTCTCTCTCTCTCTCTCTCACACACACACACACACACACACACACACACACACACACACACACACACACACACACACACACACACGCAGTCTCTCTCTCTCTCTCTCTCTCTCTCTCTCTCTCTCTCTCTCTCTCTCTCTCTCTCTCTCTCTCTCTCTCTTGGTACTTTATTAAAGTCTGTCTGCCGCCGTCTGTATACTGAGAGTTTGGTCGTTGGCTCACATTGTGCTTATCTCTATTAATGACCCCTCTCTCTATCTTGGTACTTTCTTAAAGTCTGTCTGCCGCCGTCTGTATACTGAGAGTTTGGTCGTTGGCTCACATTGTGCTTATCTCTATTAATGACCCTAACTCTTGCTGCTTTTTCAGGTCTATCTGCCGCTCTCTGTATACAGAGAGTTCGTCGTTAATTCCACAGTGCTTATCTTTATTAATGACCCCTGTCTCCTAGCGATCCACAAACTGTTACTTTCACATCAAACCACGTGACTGTCTGTGTCCTTCTGACAGCGATCCCACAGACCATTACTTTCACCTCAGACCCATGTGACTGTCTGTGTCCTTCTGACAGCGATCCCACAGACTGTTACTTTCACATCAGACCACGTGACTGTGTCCTTCTGACAGCCATCCCACAGACTGTTACTTTCACATCAGACCACGTGACTGTGTCCTTCTGACAGCCATCCCACAGACTGTTACTTTCACATCAGACCACGTGACTGTCTGTGTCCTTCTGACAGTGATCCCACAGATCATTACTTTCACATCAGACCCATGTGACTGTCTGTGTCCTTCTGACAGCGATCCCACAGACTGTTACTTTCACATCAGACCCATGTGACTGTCTGTGTCCTTCTGACAGTGATCCCACAGACCATTACTATCACCTCAGACCCATGTGACTGTCTGTGTCCTTCTGACAGCGATCCCACAGACTGTCGCTTTCACATCAGACCCATGTGACTATCTGTGTCCTTCTGACAGTGATCCCACAGACCATTACTTTCACCTCAGTCCCATGTGACTGTCTGTGTCCTTCTGACAGCGATCCCACAGACTGTCACTTTCACCTCAGACCCATGTGACTGTCTGTGCGTGCATGGTGCTCTTGACATCGATTCCGGATCGTCCCCCTCTTCCCAAGCTCTTATCGCCCCGTGGGGGAAGGGGGGGAGGGGGAACGAGGAGGGGGAGGGGGGGGGACCAATCAATAGACTTAAAGACCGGTCGATGATCAGTGCCGGACAACCAGATGAAAGAGACGGGGAGTCAGGGAGCGCAGCCATCAGCAGCAAGCCATAAGAGGTGGCGACTGACCCAACTCAGGGGCTGAGGTGGAACCAGCTTCTCTGTGACGACCAATTTTCAACCGGATGCTGGTGTGCGAAAAAACTACCTTCAAAGGAAGAGAGAGAGTGGAGCAGGGCTAGGGGATGGAGGGGAGACTGAGGAAGGGGAGTCTGGGAACAAGAACTATTTATAACGGTGTTTTGCTGTTATTGGTGGTGGTGGTGGTGGTGGCGTTTTTTTTTTTTTGTTTTTTTTTTTTTGGGGGGGGGGGGGGGGAGGTCAAACGCATGGTGGCGTGTGCAGAGAACATTCACAAAGGGACAAAATGGGTCGAAGTGTAGAATGGGCCATTAACAGGTGCTGGAGAGGAGGAAGACCGGGGGGAGGGGGGGGGGGGGGTCGGAAACGAGGTGTATAACGACTATTTTTCCAACGGATGCTAGTGTGTGAGAAGAACTACCACTACCTCGGGAAAAAAAAACTGCGTCACGGGGCAGAAGTGTAGAATGGGCCAGTAGAAAAGAAATCTCAAACAGAATGACTGCTAGCGTTCTAAAACAAGATCCAAACACAAAAAGGTTCAAACAAACGCTTATTTATTTTAACACGGACACACAGTATGCAAATTTTCGGGGAAATCCCCTTTCTCAAGCCACAAAACGACACTTAAACAACAGATAAACGGTTAAAAACGATGAAAAATGAGAGAGGAAAAAATATAAAAAATACCTTGTTTTGGTTGAGTTTTTGTCGCTTGTTGTCTATTGGTCGAGCGAAGGGGGGGGGGGGAGACAGACAGACAGACAGCTGCAACGACTCATTTTCAGAAGGACACTGAAGAGTGAATACAAGTTCTGTCACAGGGACCTGTGGGTCGGGTTGAGGAATGACCATCAAAAGGGGGAGAAAAACGGGGCCGGGGTTATAAGGACGGAAATAGAACGATGAAAAGGAATCTTGTTTAACGCGAAGTTGGCTCCGTAAATGTAATGGCAGGGATGGAAATCCCAGGAGGTGTCGGTGGAAGGGAAGCCTACACTCAGCAGTGCTGCACAGCCTGCAGCAGTCATCTGGCGGCAGCGATATGAACCATCAGCCACTTTTATTAATCATGGAGGGCAAAGTCACTTGAAACACTGTCCCATATACTGGGATGGAACGAGATCTTTGAAAAGGAAACGGAAGTTCCAGTCCGGCACTTTTACTGATCACGGAGAGCAAAGTCACCTAAAACACTGCACTGTCCCCAACATCGGGGTGGACGGAGATCTGCGACAATGAAATATATATAGCTATATATACCTAAAAAAAAAGATATAAAAAAGGGGCGAGGGGGTAAAAACAGCGCTGTCAGGTGACATCTGCATGTTGTTATGGATTGCCCCTAGGCGATCCTAAACAACACGCAGATGTCACCTGACACTCGATATTCAACTCCCAGTCAACTAGAAGACTCTATCGGAGCGAAACAAAGTTTACGGTTATAACAAATTCCAAATCGCTGTTACTGGCGCACTTCGCGTTATCCTGTTTGAAGAGGATTCAAAAGCAGGAAGCTGAATCATTGAAGAGGACAGAAAGTAATGCTGACATAATTTCCTGACAGCAGGCGAGGCATGCGAGGCTATATTCTGACCTACTGCACGTCTGTAGAAGGAACCTTCCGTAACCCTGGGCCCCTGACATTTGCGCAAGCTTTCCATAATGATTGTGCACCTGCCAGAATAGCGCAGCTACGCCACCTCTGAACTGTCAGTGAAAGACACATCTTCTAAACGCCAACCAGAAGGCGAAAACAGTAGTTGGGCTTAATTTCAGTTTTGATTCCTTTTTTTGCGTTGTCTCCTATTCTTACATCCTGAAATTACCGCAAAAACTTAAATTCTGTTAACTGGGTAACTGTCCTCCTGTTCTGTTAACTGGGTAACTGTCGGTGGGGGGGGGGGGGGGGGGGGGGCCTCCCCGTTTGCAGATGAACCATCCATCACAGATGACCTCGAACGAGGTCAAGGCTACGTCCAGTGTCTGACCGACGTGGTCAGTACTCGTCACCTGTGGTGACGACAGAACGGACAGATCTCGCCAAGGGTCCACTTTCACGCAGGGCGTCGCGTGAAGAGACCTCAACACAAACAGGTCAGAGTGTCCCAAATCAAAGGCCGCACAAGCAGGAGATGCCCGCCTACACCTCGGCTAAGGCAGCTTCTCGTCGGCTTTGATCCGTGCCGGCTCAGGCGGACGACCCCAGCCGTCTTTATGCCGTCTTCTACACCAAAGACCGTACAGCTATACATTTAGCTGTACCATCCTTGCCTACACTTTGATGTTCAATGAACCGCGGTCATCACAAAGGTCCTGTCTGAAAATTTCATGAGGGTTGTGGCTTGATGATGACCGGTCGGTCTGTTCCGATACTGAGGTTCGAGAGCCATGGGACTGACCAATGAGCATAAAGATCAAAGACCAAAGAGCAAAGACCGCCTTGTGTGGAGATAGCTCAGTGGTTAGAGCTCTGGATTCGTGGTCGAAAGATCGCGGGTTCGAGTCCCAGTCGGAGCGCTGAGAGAATTTTCTTCTTCTCCGTGGCCAACTATGTGTGCTGACTCTTATTTCGGTATCCGTTCTACCCCCGTCTTACCGCGGCAGCACGTAAAAGATCCCGGTCATTCTGCCAAAAGTGCAGATAGCAGGTTACAGCTAAACGCACACGCATCCTACGTATGTGGCTTTGCACAAAGTGATGTGACATGCTGCATGGCTGCATGGTGTACACAAAACGTGCCGAAATGGCAGCAGTTTCACGTGGTACTAGCTATACAACACCCAAACAGCGCTGTAAGTTCACCACTTCCGTAGATATTCAAAAACGCGCTATAAAAAGCTACAATCACTCATTTAGAATCACGTATACGACAAGAGCGCAGGGAGTCTGCTTGAGAGCGGAAAACAGCGCTAAATCAAAGTGGTTAACAACACCAACCAAGCGTGGAGACTTTTAAATCAACCAGTCAGCCAGTTAATCAGCCAGTCAGTCAATAATCGACTCCCTGTGGCACATAACGTCAAAGCCGAAGCAAGTGCCTCACAACTGGGCCGCGTTACTCACATGTCAAACAAGCATTGATCTCTGAATTACAGCACTTACTCCGCAGCACGCCCCAACCACAGCTGTACAACCAAAACGCTGCAGTCGCGTTTAAACCTTGCAAAACGACCACATAGCGTTTAAACCTTGCGAAACGACCACATAGCGTTTAAACCTTGCAAAACGACCACATAGCGTTTAACTTTAAACCTTGCAAAACGATCACATAGCGTTTAACTTTAAACCTTGCAAAACGACCACATAGCGTTTAAACCTTGCAAAATGACGATCTATCCCGATGTTGTTTGTCTGATGTTCGTCCAAATCGCAGGGAAAGAACTGGTCGGCAAAGGCCAGGCTGCCCCAATACCTCCGGCTTCAGAAGCGAATTTTGCTCGCGGTGTGGTCCCAGTACAGTACGACACAATACAATTCAGCCCCACCAGAGGTCGCTGAGTTCAGGCTGCCTTCAGTGGAAGATGTTTGTATTTTATACCCGCGGGTAGAAAAGTATAAAGTCCAGACTCAATCGCCTTCTTCTTTCATTGTCCTCCGCCGCCTATCGCTCCTTTCTTCTCTCTGCTCGTCGACCTTCCGCGGTGCTGCTATTCATCGGGTTCACCATCAGCCCGTGTGTAGCTTGGCACTGTCAATGGAGTCTTTGGGAACCAGTGGACCATTATCTTCCTTCTCAATGGCCTGCTTGCCGCTGAACACTACTTACCTACCTCTCTGAACAGGTTACCATCTCCTCTTCTTTCGCACCCCACCCCGCCTCCAAAATATACACCCCACCCCCTTCCCCATCACTACCCCCCCCCCCCCTCCTCCTCCCGACCTTTCCTGGTCCTGCTGTCTTGAATCAGTGACAGGCAGCTAGAGAGGAGGAGCGGGTAGCCTGCTCACAATGGCGGCTGCCCGGAGAGGTGGGCCATAAAGGCTTAAGATGGTAATATTGCTCCTTTCTTTTGTAGTCTTACTTTTTTACCCTCACTGTTGTTTTGTTGTTGTAACAACTTTTTTTTAATGATTGGCGTGCGTGCGTGCGTGCGTGCGTGCGTGCGTGCGTGCGTGCGTGCGTGCGTGCGTGCGTGCGTGCGTGCGTGCGTGTGTGTGTGTGTGTGTGTGAGTGAGTGAGTGAGTGAGTGAATGGCTCGTTTTGGGGTAGCAGAGTTGTATTGTTGTATGGATGTGACAGTGATGATGAGTGAATAAGTAAGTAACTTGGTGTTTTACGCCCAGTCAACCAGTACGGTTATATTAAGGCAAACGAGTGAATGAACCAACATCAAAAACAAACCAACAAACAATTCCTTGTACTTTTACTCGCTGAGAATAACTGTCCTACGTCTTATCCCCCCATCCCTCCACCTCACCCCCCACCACCCTACCCCTCAACTAACGACCAAAATCCCACTGGGGTGGGGGCTGTTCTAACGCTACGCTTACATACCACTACCACAATGATTCTGCATTCAGATAGGCAGCGACTTTATCGCCTGGTGGCCTGCGAAATGCAGGACCACGCTACACACCGAGGCAGTGTCAGTGGTCAGCCATCACTGGCAGGTAACAGAGCAAAGTTCAACCAACGGAGCGGACCCGGGCCTGGATCCCTTTGCTGGCCAGCCCAGCACCTTGGCTACCATTGACCGGGAGAGAAAATCACTCATCCTGTAGCTGGTCCACTCCTGCTGGTCCACTACTGCTGGTCCACTACTGCTACCCTCGGGAGAACTGGACCCTTATACCTACACGGATGGCTCACCGACTAATGCTATCCGAAATGGGGAGGTGTGCCATCAAGCACAAAGAAGACGACATGTACAGCGCTATTCTGACAGGGAGATACTCCACTAACTTCAACTCCACTAACTTCAACACAGAAGCCGAAGCCATGAAAACAGATTCAGTCTAGATCAGAATGAACGTGGACAAAGCCCACCAAAAAAAAAGAAGAAAAAAAGAAAAGAAATCCTCCCAGAAAAGTTGACAATCCTGAACCCCACACAAAGGAATCAAATGAAGCACTGTATCGACAGATCTGAACACACAGGCAGATGCACGCAACAGTCCACTGGCTTCCTGCCCACTGAGGCATATTTGGAAAAGAGGCAGCGGACCGTCTTGTGACGAAAGACGTGAGGGTGACTGTGATTGTGAGAGTGACTATGACTGTGAGGGTGACTGTGACTGTGACGGTGACTGTGACTATGAGGGTGACTGTGACTGTGGGGGTGACTGTGACTGTTACTATGAGGGTGACTGTGAGGGTGACTGTGACTGTGAGGGTGACTGTGACGGTGACTATGACTGTGACGGTGACTGTGACGGTTACAATGACGGTGAAGGTGATTGTGACGGTGACTGTTACTATGAGGGTGACTGTGAGGGTGACTGTAACGGTGAAGGTGACTGACTGTGACTGACTGTGACTATGACTGTGTGTGTCTGTGACTGTGAGGGCGACTGTGACTGTTAAGGTGAATGTGTCTGTGAGGGTGACTGTGACTCCGTGACTGTGAGGGTGACTGTGACTTTGAGGGTGACTATGACTGAGGGTGACTGTGTGTGGGACGGTGACTGTGAGGGTGACTGTGTGTGGCTGTGAGGGTGAGAGTGACTATGACTAAGGATGACTTTGAGGGTGACTATGACAGGGTGACTGTGTATGAGACGGTGACTGTGAGGGTGACTGTGTGTGGCTGTGAGGGTGAGAGTGACTATGACTAAGGGTGACTGTGAGGGTGACTATGTCTGAGGGTGAACAGGGCGGCCTTGCACGTGGTAGGGCCACCGGGGTCTTCCTCTGAGGAATGATCGCCCTCTGAGGAATGAAAGACGAGGAAGAGAAGGAAATGACCGCAGCATCACCGGGCCAGGCTGCTTCATTTTACCCTCATTAGCCGCGTGATTGGTGTGTTGCGTCTTGTTTCTGCAGTCAACGTCAGCTTCCGAGCGTGGCGTGCACAAAAGGACGTTCGCTTTAAATCAATACGTTGGGCACAAGAAGAACGCAGTTCCATTAATGGCGCCATTTCCATACCTGGTCAGCCTGGTGAAAACACTCCCCCCCCCCCCCCCCCCCCAAATCCCGCCAATGGAATGGGGTGTAAATGAGGAGATAAAATGAACTGTGTGTAAGCTTGTCTGCAAATGCTAGTAATACGCAAGGATCCATTTGTTCAAATGTCTCCTGCTGCGCGTAGCTACAGCTTCTGTGTAGCTGTTCGATATTCAGGGTATTACTATGCTTCAATGCAGTCATTCTCAATAAACAGCTATCCTTTAAACCAACCGACTACACTGCTAGTAATACGTGCATACTGTCACACACACACACACACACACACACACACACACACACACACACACACACACACACACACATACATATATATATAATTTACTTAAGTGGTGTCTCTATGGTACAATAGGATACGCCCCCGACCCCTCCCTCCCTCCCCCCTCCGTATGGTTCTGATCTGTTGAATTGTATAACGTGTGTGTGTGTGTGTGTGTGTGTGTGTGTGTGTGTGTGTGTGTGTGTGTGTGTGTGTGTGTGTGTGTGATCGTGCGTGCGTGCGTGCGTTCGTGTGTGTGTGTGTTCTCATCACTGGTTGTTTGTACATCGCAGTGAGTTTAACTCTGGTCTGAGAACAGCGCTTTATAACGAAGCCATTATTATCATTACTGATCGGACAAGCTGACCACAAAGAAAACGGCACCAATACCCCTTTATAAGCCTTCCTTACTTATTATTTCAAACATCGCGCTCTATGATCCACATTTGCTTCATTTACTACTGTCAAAAGTTTTAGAGAAACTAGAACAGTGTAGATAATTACGTATTATGTTTGAGGTCAGAGGGTCAGTTGCAGGCATCTTTGGACTGGAAGAGCAGCACTGTGTATTGTCTAATTATTCTGCTGTTGATCAAGAGTGCCTTACACTTCCGCTGTTCTATGGCCATCCTCTCCAGTCTCTTTTCGCCGGGCATGGTTCTGTATCTTCTGAGCGGAGCACGATTGCGAAACTCTTTCCTGAACTCAGTTTCTACTGAAAACGATGCTTTCTCTGGTTAATCAATGTACGAGATATACTGAAAAAATAAGTCATATGGCCCAAAACAAATTCACAGCATTTCTCTGAATCATCAACAAGAAGTGGTTGTTTGAAGGCCCGTACTGTGTTGTTTCTTTCTCCCCCCCCCCCCCCTCTCTCTCTCTCTCTCATTCCCCTTTCCCCTCTCTCTCTCTCTCTCTCTCTTTCATCCCCATTCCCCCCCCCTCTCTCCCCCTCTCTCTCTCTCTCCTCCCCCCCCCCTCTCTCTCTCTCTCTCTGGAAGGCGCAAGTGGGTTGCCCTGTTTTCGAGGGTCATGAAAAACAAAATAAAAGGGCAACGTCGTTTTCTGGCCGGGAAGGTTAAGAAAAAGACACCCACCTCACCTCCACCCACCGACCTGCACCCCCACCCTCCTGTCCCCTCCCCCGGGGCCTGGAGACAATGAGAGAGAACTGAACTGCCGCCACGAGCCGTTTCTACAGCACTGTCATTATTTCTCACACTGCAATCTTCCACTCGTAACACACAGCGACCATAATCCCCAAATGACAGCACTTCCGTCTACAACAAGACGTGCTGACCGGCCCACAGTCAAATGAAGCTGAAGTGTTCCACTTAACTTGGCGAACTGCCTTGAGATAATAAGCAACCAGGAGAGGACGGTGGGGAGGAGAAGGGGGGGGTAGCAATTGGATGGGGAAGCGGGGGGGGGGGTGGGAAGATGGGAGGGGAAGAGTCTCAAAATAGCTGACTTTTTTTTTTTTTAGACCATTAGAACTGTACGTATGCATGTCGTCAATGTTTAGAACACCGGCCCTGACTTAGTGCAGGTTACCGTCACACTCTGCAGTACCGCTGTTTCAACTAGCCAACCAAATAATTCCACTTTCAACACTAGACTGCTCCACGATGAATATCATCAAGTCTACTTCATCACGTTATGGGGTGGCGCCAAGTGTCCTTTGGTTAAATTGTATACCATGCTAATTGTTCACCGTGCAGAAGAACCATTTTGCAGAGTAGAAGAGTTCTCTGTCATCATTATCTGCATATATACTTTTGCTTTCTACGTGGCTGCAGGTTTTGTTCCGAATTCAGGTCACAGCAGTCTCCGAACTCAAGATCACGAAATGTCCACTACAAGCGTCTGTCCTGTGTAGTTTGCGCCAACTTTGCAGCGTCATGTGACAAAATCAAACCTTTCAGACAGCGGTAGCAAGGTGCACATTCACCTGGCCTATGATTATCTATGAAGAGCAAATAAAGTTGAAAAGAGAATACCCCTAATCCCCGATATCTATGTCGTCACCGTTCAGAAGTTAAAGCCGATTATGGGGGCTGTTTGCTCTTCGTACATGTGGTGGGATCTCAGAACCACGTGTGACGTCAAATAACTTTCGCCTGAAGGTCACACTGAAGGTCACACTGAAGCCCTGGCTTATTTGGGCGGAACTGGTGCATGGTATCAGTGATCGCGCTGGTCATTTTTCAACCGGTGTGACATCTATAACGTGGCGAAAATGGTTCACGGAAACCGGTCAGACGGTCATTGTAACCAGTCAGATACACTGCCGTCTGTACTATTAGCACGCACGCACACACACACACACACACACACACACACACACACACACACACAACACACACACACACAGAGTGAAACCCGTCTCACTCACACACACACACACACACACACACACACACACTCTCTCTCTCTCTCTCTCTCTCTCTCTCTCCCCCCCCCCACCCTCTCTCTCTCTCAAGTTTCTTGTTTTGTTCTTCTTTTTCTTCTTTTGAGAACCGGTCAAACCGGCAAAATAACAGCCGGTACGTCTGATCGATTGCTCATTTCCTCCCGGTATACGCTGATCATAACCGGTAAAATACCGGAAATACCAGTTAACGCAACAGTATGGTATACATACCATCTGGTTCGTAATGCCTCTACTCTTCCCCTTACTGCCTTCGGCACAAGTATGGTATACTAAGCTGCACCCCAAGACAGCGCCAGTTCAACGTACATTATATTGTAACTAAGCATGGTGTTTAACGTCCACAGAATGAGAAACAAAGGGGCTTATTAAAGACGGGAAAGAGCGGGGGAAGGGGGTATGGAGGTGGGACAGAT